>CM061534.1:371059-520459 GCA_030545055.2 Neoaliturus tenellus | reverse complement strand
CCCCCCAACCCCCTCCCCCACCCCCACCCCCACTCCCCACCCACCACCCACCCCCTCCCCTTTAAATTTTTTTTTTGAAAACTTTTTGACCTCGACCAAAAAGTTTTTTGCTCCGGACGAGAAGTGCCCCCCCCCCCTCTGGAGGTAATACTGGTGATATTTTTACCTTTGTAAGAAATTAAAACAAAAAAAATGTGAGCGGGGGATAGAGCACTTTGTAGTAATTGATGCTGCTTAGTGCTCTATCCCCGCTGAAAATAATAATTCCAAATGACCTTGACCCACATAAACTTGCTCAAACAGACATCTTTGAAAAAACTTGTACAAAGTAGCGGATTTAGAGCAAACATCATTGGTTTATCAAGCCTGTTGAAGAATGTATTGAAAATGGGTGTTTAAAAGCCAAATCTACTACATGATTGATAAACCGGATGTATATGACGTCACCTTCCCCCACCCTTCAACCTCGGGTATAAAGGGACCCGGTTGAGCGCGCTGCTCATTATTGCGTGGACATTCACCGAGTGCACACTCAAAGCCAACTGTAAAAAAATGGCTCTTTGCGATATTTGTGGTGAGTTTTTTCAAGACGAAGATATCTTTGTTTTACACCGAGAATTGCATCATGAAGAGGACAGAAAAGAAGAGATTGTTGTAAGTGAAGAAGACTTGGATGCGATTGATCGGTTATTGGAAAACTACCAGAAGCAGATGGACGACTGTGATAACTATCTACAGTTACACCGAGAATTGCATCGTGAAGAGGATAGAAAAGAAGAGATTGTAGTAAGTGAAGAAGACTTGGATGCGATTGATCGGTTTTTTGAAAAACCTCAGAAGCAGAAGGAGGACTGGGCTAGCTATTTACAGTTAATGCAAAGAAGAAGACCAAGTGTTATTCAATTTGCCGGAGCTGGACCATCTACAGCTGGAGGATATATTGAAGAGGAAATTGAAGAAAAAAGTGGAAGATGTAAAACAACTGCGTACCCAAGAAGAGGATATGGAAGAAGAGGATACAGAAGAAGTGGAAGATATAAGACAACTGCGCACCACAGCCTTGCCAGGACCAGTTGTAACTCATTTCAAAGTTAATAATGTGCAATTGGAATTGGAAAACTTTATAACCCAAGCTAAAAATCTAGTTGTAAAAAACATTGACGGAAGAATTGGCAAGATTGAACTTTATTAAATTTGGATTGGTGTTGGAGGCTATGTTTACTAATACCAATGGTGAAAACTCACCGAGAGCATTCATTGCTAAAAACCGAACCCTTACAACCACATCTGATATTAACGAAATTCTAGAAGAATGTTTGAATGAACTGCTAATGAAACTCCAAGAACACGAAGGAAGAGGATCTGGCTGGACGCTATCATCGATTGAAGGTATGGATGTGAGGGTTCACAAGCATGGATATGGTATGAGAGGTAGCAGCTTTATCCCTCTACCAAAGGCAATCCGAGATACCAAATCATGTATCAATGTGAAAAATGAGGACAATGAATGTTTCCGGTATGCAATGTTAGCAAAATACGTGGGACATAATGCTATTAGACCTAGCATAGCATACGAAGCTGTTCAACACCGCTATAACTTTCGAGGAATGTCGTATCCTGTGAGTCTTGATCAAATTACTAAATTTGAGAAAACAAAATCCAGGTGTTTCTGTTAACGTGTTCGGCTTAGATGATTCAAACAATGTGTATCCACTACGAGTAGTAAAAGTAGAGCAAAGTAACCATACCGATTTATTATTGATAACCAAAGGTGAGATTTCACATTATGTTTATATTAAAAACTTTGAATCTTTGGTTGTACGACAAGTGTCAAAACAAAATCGTAAGATAACAATATGCAAGAGATGCTTTTGTTTTACATGCAAGGAATTCAGACGTGGAGGATTGGAATGGTTGTTGGAACACCAGCGGCTTTGTAATAACAACTATGAAGTGAAGATTAGCCTGCCACCACCATCTAGAGCATGTGTCCAGTTTAAGAAGACAGTTCACCAATACAGGATTCCACTAGTTATCTACGCTGATTTCGAATCCACGTTAGTACCACAGGAGCTTCCAGATGGTGAGGTGACTAGAAGAACCAAATATCAATTGCATCAACCTAACAGTTTTTGCTTATTGGTGAAATCCACTTTGCCTGAAGAACAGTTGCAAGAGTATGGCTTAACATCCACTCCAATACTCTACCGTGGGGAAGAAGCCGCTAAGTATTTTGTAGACCAGTTGTATGACATTGCTGAAAAGGTGCAACGATTATTCGGTAATGTTTTACCTATGGAACCTTTGAACCAAAATCAACAAGAAGAATACAATTTGGCAACAAGATGTTATTTATGCAAGAAGAGCTTCAGTGAAGAAAATCAAAAAGTAAGAGATCACGATCACCTGACAGGGTTATACAGAGGAGCTGCTTGTAATTCATGCAATATAAATTACAAACTGCCAAACTTTATCCCAGTCGTGTTACACAATCTTAGCGGCTATGACTCCCACTTCATTATCCCAGAGTTAGGACGAGATGATGGAAAAATCGAAGTATTAGCTGAAACATTGGAGAAGTACATCAGTTTCTCAAAAACAGTAGGTAAAATTAAACTTCGCTTCGTAGACTCTTATAGATTTATGTCATCTAGTCTGAGCAAAATTGTCTGAGAACCTAAGAAGAGAAGATCTAAAAGAAACCAGCAAAATTGTACCTGAAGATAAATTGGACTTAGTAATGCGTAAAGGAGTGTTCCCCTATGATTACATAACTTCTGCAGAAAAATTTGAAGAAACCAGTCTGCCACCAATTGAAGCCTTCAATAGCAAGTTAAATGAAAGTGCAATCACCGTTGAAGACTACAATCATGCTTGTAATGTTTGGAACCAACTAAACATTCAAACCTTAGGGGAATATTCCGACTTTTACATAAAATTGGACGTAACTCTGCTGTGCGATGTGATGGAAGAATTTCGAAACACCTGCTTCTCCGCCTATGGACTGGACCCTCTACACTCGTACACATCTCCAGGATTAGCATGGCAAGCTATGCTAAAGTCAACCAACTGTCGATTGGAGCTTCTAACAGATATTGATATGGTGCTCATGATAGAATCTGGTGTACGGGGCGGTTTGACACAAGCTGTAACACGTCATGTCAAAGCTAACAACAAGTACATCCCAGGCTTCGACGAGAGACAACCATCGGTCTACCTTGGCTACTTTGACGCAAACAACCTTTATGGTTGGGCAATGTCAAATCCGCTTCCCTACGCTGACTTCAAATGGATCGACCCGGCCACCATCGGTGATATCTCACAGATTCCAAAGAATGGTCCAAAAGGCTATATTTTGGACTGTGATTTCGAATATCCGGAGCACCTTCATGACCATCACTACGACTTGCCTCTCCTAGCCAAGACTGAAGTTTCACCGACAGGAAGATGGCCAAAATTGATGATGACGTTGGAGAATAAAGATCGGTATGTGGCTCACTACTGGGTAGTTCAACAAGCTCTTAAATTGGGTCTACGTGTAGTGAGAATTCATAGAGCAATTGAATTCACCCAGTCTTGTTGGTTGAAACCATACATTGATTCCAACACTACAAGAAGAGCAGCAGCTACATCAGCATTTGAAAAGGACTTTTACAAATTGATGAACAACGCCATCTTCGGGAAGACCTTAGAAAAGAAAAGAAAACACAAGATTGTAAAATTAGTAAGTGATCCTAAGAAATTAGAAAAATTAGTGCAAAAACCAAATTTTGGAACATCCATGATTATAAACGAAGATCTAGTTGCCGTCAGTATGAAGAAAACAACAATAGTGATGGATCGTCCGTTATACATTGGAATGTCGATTTTGGATATAAGTAAAACTCTGATGTATGATTTCCATTACAACAAAATGGTTAAACACTACGGAAGAGACAACATTGGAGTTGCATACGTGGATACCGACGCGTTTATCTACTGGATAAAGACTTTGGACATGTATGAAGACCTAAGGAGTTTCCCATACAAAGACGATTTTGACTTCTCTGACTATCCGAAAAACCATCCGAATTACAATGAAAAGAATAAAAAAGTAATCGGAAAATTTAAAGATGAAGCAAATGGAATGCCTTTGGAGGAAATAGTTGCGCTAATGTCCAAACTATATTCCTTCAAGATGTATAAGGAAAATGACATACCGACAGTGAAGAAAGCTAAAGGAGTCAAAACATCATACATGAAGAAACATGTGACATTTGACCATTACAAGACCTGTTTGTTTGAAGATTCTACAATGTCTGCAACGTTCAACACTATCAGAAGCTTTAAACATGAGGTCTACAGTGTCACTGAAGTTAAAAGAGCACTATCAGCTCGAGATGATAAAAGGCATATTATGCCGGATAAAATTCACACTCTTCCTTTTGGCCACTACTCTCTAAACCCTATCGACTAATAACCTATTCTTCGTCCTTCTACAACTTCGACCTTATTCCTTTCTCCTTCCGTAAAAAAATGGGGAACACGGCAAGTCAAACGCCGTGTTCCCCATTTTTTACACAAGTTTGGATGACCTTGACCTATATAAATGATGTGAATATTTAAGACAACATTCATTGTGATTATACATGTGATACATGAAACATTCAAACCTGCAATATGAAGAACTTGAAGCAAGAAATTGTCAACGAGCTTCATAAACCTGCAAGAAGAAAGTTTCCGCGAAGAAATACAGTGATAAAAGGAATAAATGATTTATATCAAGCGGATTTAATCGAAATGATTCCTTACAGTAAACAAAATAGAGGATTTAAATACATATTGACTATTATTAATTGTTTTTCAAAAATGGCAGATGCTTTACCACTAAAAGATAAAAGTGGCAAAAGTGTTACAAAAGCAATGGAAACAGCTATACAAAGAGACAAACATACTATAAAACATTTACAAACTGATGATGGAAAAGAATATTTTAATAAGGAATTTGCAAATTTAATGAAAAAACACAACATTAACCATTACTCAACCAATTCAGAGGTAAAAGCATCAATAATTGAAAGATTTAACAGAACTTTAAAAGGTGCGATGTATAAGATGTTTTCCAACAGAGGATCACACGTATGGATTGATATGTTACCAAAACTTATAAGCGATTACAATAACAAGTTTCATAGAACTATCGGTATGAAACCAAGCCAGGTGACTAATAAAAATGAAAAACTTATATTAAAACGTATAAAAATGAATACTAAACCAAAAGTTGAAAAACTAAAACCTAAAAGGTTTAATGTTGGTGATAAAGTGCGAATAAGCAAATACAAAGGTGTATTCAGTAAAAGATATCTTCCAAACTGGACAAATGAGGTATTTACTGTATTTAAGGTGCAACCTACAATACCAGAAACTTACATTTTAAAAGATAATAAAGGACAATTGCTGGAAGGAGGGTTTTATGGACATGAAATGTTAAAATCAACAGTAGGTGATGTATATCTAGTCGAAAAGGTGTTGCAACGAAAAAAGGATAAGGTTAAAGTACGATGGTTAGGATTTAATAAGACGGAAGATTCTTGGATACCTAAAAAGGATCTAATATAATGATAGAGCATCATTTTGGGTTGAACCATTACAAAGGATGGAGATAATACCGCAAAAAGACAATTTTACTATTAATAATATAGATGAACTCACAGTGGATGGTTCTCAATTCAATACTGGGAAACACGGTGTTTTGTTACCAAACACGGTGCGTTGTCTGGTTACCGGTCCTTCCAATTGTGGAAAAACAAATGTAGTATTCAATTTGATTACAAATCCCAAAGGATTACGTTTTAATAATTTATATGTATTTTCAAAGTCACTACAACAACCAAAATATCAGTTATTGGAACAAATACTCAATAATGTGCCTGAAGTTAAATATTTTAAATTTAACGCGAACGAGAGTGTCATGCAACCGCAAGAGACTAAACCATTCTCAGTATTCATATTTGACGATGTATCTTGTGAAAATCAAAATACAATAAGAAATTACTTCGCCATGGGTCGACATAACAACATAGATAGCATTTATATTGGTCAAACTTACAGCAAAATACCAAAACAGCTCATTAGAGACAATGCAAACATGTTAATTGTATTTAAACAGGATGAAACCAACCTAAAACACATATATTATGACCATGTAAGTGCAGATATGTCATTTGAACGATTTAAAGAGTTGTGTGGAAAGGCTTGGGGTGAAAAGTATGGGTTTTTAACAATTATAAAGGAACAACCGCTAAACAATGGTCGATACAGGATAGGATTTGATAAATTTATACTAATACACTGATCATGATGTAAAACATTCATTGTTGTACAACACGTCTTGCTACAAACATGGTTAACCAAGAAAAGTTAATAAAGGAAATAAAATCACTTAGTGATTCTATTCGGGATAAAAACAGAGCATTAAAATTAGGTATTAGCGAAAGGGAGAAATTTCTTGAATCTACTTTTAAACCTATTACTGAACCCTTGAAACAATTAAACAAAAAATTTGCTAAACCCGTTTTGGAAGGAGATGCAATTGCACCTATTACAAAGTTTGAAAGAGAAAATGTAAAATCAGAAGATTTTAGTGATGAAGACCCGGAATCCTCTACATATAGTGGTTTTACTGGCGGAGAACCCGAAAGAGAGCTAGAATCACCAGACTATAGTGGTATAAGAGAATTATATGAAGTAAAAGCTAAAAGAGGACATGAAGATGTATCAACTGCTAGTGAAGAGGAAAAAGAAGAAGAAGCAAGGGAAGGTCCGTCAAACATAAGCTTGTTGGGTGAAAACATTCATAACAAAGGACCTTTAGGAAGGAAATACATGATAAAAATGTTAGCTGGAATAAATCCTAATAAAAACTACCATAGTTATGGAGTAAGATTAACAGAAGAAGGTTTAATGGTTGGTAATAGCCCGGTAAACATTGATGAAGATGATAATATTATTGTTGGTAATCAAAGATATAAGGGCACAAGAGGATTATTTGAATTATTATTTGAAAAAAAGCCTTTAGAATTGTTAGTTAAAGAAGAAGACATGGAAGCATATAAACAGATTTTGGAACACACCAATGCATACAGGAGGAAGTATTTAGCTGACCAACCAGTTTTTAGATCTAGGTCTTTAAAATATAGAGAATTTGTATCCAAGTTAATGCCAACAACGAGAAGACAACCAATGCCGATAATGCCAAGAAAACCGGTAAAACGAAGGTTTGTGTCATCCACTTTGGATATAAGTGCTCCAGAACCAAGAAAAAGAAACAAATCTGTTACAGGTACAGGTTTAATGAAGAAACTATATAACACAAATGTGATTTATTACAATAATATCAATAAATTGGTGGATAGAATGAAACTAATACATGAAGCTAAAGAAGCGGGTCATACTGGATTGGAAAACGAATGGGTGGCTTTAGTGGATGAACTCCGAAACCGTGGGGTAATCTCATAAAAATGCGTTACTCCCTAGATTACTATTCAGTTGCACCATGAGTGTCGACAAGTTCGGACGTTACTCCTCGGATGGGTTATATTACGCAAATAATTTAAAAAGAAGTGCTGGTTTACCACAAACACCTGATGGGGATTATGATATAACTAATAAAAGGTTAAAAAACATAAAAGATCCCACAGATGAAAACGATGCAATAAATTTAAAAGTATTAAAAGAAAAGATATCACCAACATTAAGACTACAGAAAAACGCATATGACGCAGGTAATCATAGAATTGTCAATGTTGGTAAGCCAAATCAAAACGCTGATGCAATAAACAAAGGTTATTTATCATCAGAATTAAAAAATACGTTAAAATTCAATGGAAAAACGTATACTGCTGAAAATAAACGTATATCCAACGTAGATGACCCTAAAGATGCAAAAGACAGCGTAAATAGACGCTATTTACATTCATTAATACCTGAAAAGACAAAAGATGGTTTTTCTTTTTATAAATTTGTTATTAACGATATAGGTTATCCGAAAAATGAAAATGATGCTGTAAATTTAAAATATATAAAAGATCATTGTATTACACGTGATGTAGGAGTTATTGATTGTCTAGGTAATTGTTTAGCGAATGTTAAAGATGGTTCGGCACCATCAGATGGTGCAACAGTGGGTCAAATGAAGGAAACTTTAAAGCAAGAAACATCTGGATTTGTAAAACAGGATCAAGTAGTATCACGGTCGGGTGATGTGTTTGTACAAGGAAATGAAAAGTTTATTTTACTTGAACAAAAAAATAATGTTTGGGATTGCAAAGACATGAAATTATCAAATGCGCAATTAGCTACAGATGCTCATGATGTTCCGATTTTATCACAAGTTTTACATACTAATCCAAACAATTATCATAGAAGTTGGTTGGGTACAAATAGAAGAATAATTAACATATTTCCAGGTATCGATGATTACGATTGTGTTGTAGTAAAACAATCTTTAATATTAGACAAACCAGGAGGTAGTACTTTCAATGCGAAAAATAAGAAAATAGGTAATTTGGCACAAGGAACAGATCCAAAGGATGCTGCAACTGTAGGACAAACATTACAATATGATAGTGCAAATCAAGAGTTTATTTATAATACCAAAAGATTTAAATTAATGGATGTAAATGATTATCAAAATATATTAATTGCAGATCCAAATTCATTTAGTGGATTTAGAAAATTGTCTGGTGAGGAATTTATTCATAAAAATCATGTATTTAGAAATGAAGCAGACAGATCATTAATTAGTGCAGATTTAAAATATTTTAAATGTCCCGGGAATGATGCAAATGTAACTGATGAAGACTAAGAATTTTGTATAAAAACTGATATGGGTTAGAAATCGGGACTAATATTATAAAAATGGGTTACACTCTAGAATGTTGCAGATTCAGTTGCACCATGAGTGTTGACAAGTTCGGACGGTATTCATCAGATGGATTATATTACTTTAATACTTTAAAAAGAGGTGTTGGATTACCACAAACACCTGATGGAGATTATGATATTAGTAACAAACGGTTAAAAAACATTAATGATCCCACAGATGAAAATGATGCAATAAATTTAAAAGTATTAAAAAAAGAGATATTACCAACACTGAAATTAGACAAAAACACATATAACGCGGGTAATCATAGAATTTCCAACGTTGGTAAGCCAAATCAAAACGCTGATGCAATAAACAGAGGTTATTTATCATCGGAATTAAAGAATACGTTAAAATTTAATGGAAAAACGTATAATGCTGAAAATCGGCGTATATCCAACGTAGCAGACCCTGTAGATGAAAAAGACAGCATAAATAGACGCTATTTACATTCTATAATACCTGAAAAGACAAAAGATGGGTTTTCTTTTTATAAATTTGTTATTAACGATATAGGTTATCCAAAAAATGAAAATGATGCTGTAAATTTAAAATACATCAAAGATCATTGTATTACACGTGATGTAGGAGTTATTGACTGTCTTGGTAATTGTTTAGCGAATGTAAAAGATGGTTTTGCACCATCAGATGGTGCAACGGTGGGTCAAATGAAGGAAACTTTAAAACAAGAAACCTCCGGTTTTGTGAAACAAAACCAAGTAGTAACACGTCAAGGAGATGTATTTGTACAAGGAAATAAAAAGTTTACTTTACTTGAAGAAAACAATTATGTTTGGGATGGTAAAGGAAAGTTATTGACAAATTTAGGTATTGGTGAAAAGCCTGGTGATGCTGTTACTTATGAACAGATAATACAATTAGAGCCAACTGGAAAAAAATGGTGGAATTGTGATAACAAACGATTAACAAATGTTGCAGACCCTGATTATGCCGATAACGCTGTAACTGTTAATTTTCTTGTTAAAGTAATAGGTAATTTATTATTTGATATGCATAATTATATTGTAGCAGGACAACATAAACCTATTGACGAAAAAATGAGAAATACATGGATTAAACAAGAAATTCTTTATAAATATTTTTTTTATCATAACACACAAAAGTTTAGATCATCAGATTGGGGTACTTTTGATATTTAATTAAATAACACCATATATTACATCATTTATGTGCAACCTGTCATAGAGGTAACACATGGGTTACGCTTTTCGAATATAAAAGACAATCATGGCGTTTCATTACACCAGTCCATATCGAGACACTATACGGAAAGGAGGCGGTATCACGTCCTCAGCGGTTTCTCTGTTAAGTAAAGCTTTAAATCGTATTCCAGTAGGATCTATCGTAAACAGAGCAATAGACGCTTTACCATACGAATTTCACATACCGGGAGGTTATCAGTATTGCGGACCAGGAACTAAATTGCAAAAACGACTGGAAAGAGGTGATCCAGGCATAAACAAGTTAGATCAGGCTTGTAAAGAACACGATATCGCATATTCCACATTTACCGATTCAAAAAATAGGTCAATCGCTGATAAAAAGCTAGCAAATATAGCTTGGCAACGAGTAAAGTCTAGTGACGCTAGTATTGCGGAAAAAGCAGCAGCTTTAGCGGTAACAGCAGGTATGAAGGTTAAAACAGCGGTAGGAGGTGGAAAAAGGAGGGGTAGGAATAAAAAAGGATCAACCATGAAGAAACATGGTGGTAATATTAGACTAAAAAGACGTTCTACGAAGAAAAATAATAAAAAACCAACAATATGGTCAATGGTAAAAAACGGGGCAGGTCTATACCTAAGACCGTATCGTGCATATTAAATAAAAGAAATCAATTAGTTATACCACATAAAGCGTTGACTAATGTTGAATTATTCAAATATATTTCCTGTTTAAAAATACCATTTTTTCGCGGAGTATTCATGAAGGATAGTTTACCAAAGAAAATATGGAAAAATGAGACTGGAATCGTAAATTTGGATAATACTGAAGGGTCCGGCACCCATTGGGTGTGTTATAAGAAACTGAATAGCAATGTATATTATTTTGATAGTTTTGGAAATTTGCCACCACCTAAAGAACTTGAACATTACTTTAAATCTGCTAAAAACATATATTACAACTATAAAAGAGAACAACCTGATAATACTTCAATATGCGGCCATTTATGTTTGGAATTCCTAGCTAAAAGTATCAGTCACTATTGAGATGTCTTCCTATACGGTATCATTAACAGGAAAATCGTCCACTTTACGAAGTATCCTTTTTCCAGCGTTACGCTTGCAAAAAGGAAGATTTTGGGAGGCAGCACTGTTAGATTTTACAACTTACAACTCTATTCCCAATGTTACGGAAGGTAAAAATAACTTATTGCATTATTATAAAGGAAAAGATGCCAGTGGTAAGTTTACAGACTTAGAAGAGTGCAGTTTACCCACAGGTTCTTATGAAATTGATCATATTAATGAATTTTTGCAAAATAAAATGGGAAAAGACAATATATCGCTAAAAGGTAATAACAATACAATGAAAGCTGAGCTTACTTCAAAATATTATATAGATTTCACTAAGCCAAACTCAATTGGTGATTTATTAGGGTTTCCCAAAGATGGAGCAATTTTAGAACCAAATAAAACACATTCCGGTAAACAAACTGTAACAATATTAAAAGTCAATAGTATAGACATAACTTGTAACATTATACAAGGAGCTTACAGAGATGGAGCAAATACTCATATAATACATACTTTTTACCCCAGTGTACCGCCTGGATTTAAAATTGTTGAAAAGCCACAAAACCTGGTATATCTACCGTTGAACACCACTTTCATTTCAGACATCGTGTTGAACGTATTGGATCAAGACGGTAACTTGATAGATTTCCGAGAAGAGCCTATTACGGTTAGATTACATTTAAAATCGACACTTTAATACAAAATCATGGGTTTAACATTTAAAAGCGAACAACCTACGAGAATCCGCATTAGTAGCTCTTCAGCTGTGGAGGAGTTAACACGCGAGAACATTCGTTTCTTAGAGAGAATTGGATTAAAAGTAACCGATAATGGATATACTGGATATAGCTCAGGGTCCAACATTCGACGAAACCCTATGGGAAAAAGAATATCACACCCACAACCCTTACACTTCATCAAAATTAAACAATAACGATGAAATTCGTATTCCCATACAAAATCAAGACATTTACACACTACCATGTGAAAGTTACTTGTATATTGAAGGAAAAGTTACTAAAAAGGACGGTACTACTACTGGTACAACAGTTCCATTTATAAATAATCCCATGGCTTTCCTGTTTGATGAAATTAGATATGAAATATCAGGTGTAACAGTTGATTCCACTAAAAAAGTAGGTATTGCAACAACTTTAAAGGGATTAACATCTATATCACCTAATGAAACCAATTTAATACAACCTGCAGGATGGGTTTTACCTGCAAAAGACACAATCACTCCAGATACAAATGGAAATTTTGATTTTCATATTCCGTTACGTTTGTTGCTTGGTTTTGCTGAAGATTATAGGAAAATAATATTAAACGTTAAACAAGAATTAGTTTTGTTGAGATCTTCAAACGATAAAGACATTATTAAAGCTCCAGACGGTACAACAGATGCAACTTTAGAATGGAAATTAACATTAGACAAAATTGTATGGAGAGTTCCACATGTTAAATTAGCTGACGAGCATAGAATGCTACTATTAAGAAAGTTAAAAGCTGATCGTGATATTGTAATTCCTTTTAGAAGTTGGGAATTCCATGAACATCCCAGTTTGCCAGCTACGGATCGCCACACTTGGACTGTTAAAACATCCAATTATGTGGAACGAGCCAGGTATATTATATTTGGTTTACAAACAGGCAGAAGAGACACCATCACCAAACATGCAGGTCAATTTGATCATTGCAACTTAAAAAATATTAAAGTTTATTTAAATTCACAATTTTTTCCATACGATAATTTAAATGTGTCATTTGCTAATAAAAAGTACAGCATATTGTACGATATGTATGCAAGATTCTAAAGTTCATATTACGGTAAAACAAATGCACCTTTACTATCACCAGAAAAATACTTGGATGGTTACCCTATAGTTGTAATCGATTGTTCTAAACAATATGAATCGGTAAAATCATCAAGTGTGGATATAAAAATAGAAATGGAATTCAACGCGGCTATACCGGCTAATACAACTGCATACTGTTTAATTCTACATGATAAAATCGTAACATACACACCTTTAACTGGAATTGTTAAAAATGTATTGTAAAAAACCGGTTTTGTCACATTCCAATGCATTCCGCGAGTATAAAAGCAGAGCGTTCAGGTCACTCCTCATCAGTTTGTTGCCTGTTGTTGTATGGGTAGCATCGTATTCAATATGGCTTCTCCTAGTGGTACATCAGAAAATGTAGTAGATATTGAGAAGGAGATATCTGACTTTTTAGATCTTCAAGGTCAACCGGAAGGAGATGAACACAACCCTTGCGGACAACTACACGCCAGTAATAATGTTGAGGAAAAAGGTAAAAGAAGAAAGAATGTACAGAAGAGGAAAAGGGATATTGAAGATAATATTTCTCCTAACATATTGAGTGAGGTATTCTTGCGAATATTTTATCCAATTTCATCAAGTTTGGACAAAAGTGTTTTAATCGGTGTTATGAAATCGACGGATTATTCACCTACTGTAATTTTAACTCATGGGCCCAAAATGATTTTGTTTACGGACACTGCTTGGGAGTCGTTTATGAAACACTTGCATCTGCTAGAATGCTATTTAAGTAGTAACATGTTTGGAAGAAAGACAAGAGTAGGCCTTTTGGATTCAAATGTGGAAATCGATATTGTTAAACATCGTGGTGATCATCAGTTGCGGTTTAGAGACACAACAAGACATGATAACAAGATTCAACTTAATCGAGAAGAGTTTTTTATTCTAACTTGTGCAACTGAACCAATAACAAGATACTTGAGACAACTGGTGTTTTCAAGTTCAATTATTAAAGATTATCTGGAAGACACTTTGGACAAACAACCGGACGCACCTATATTGTACGGGCCTGTGGATACTTCTATATTCAATAGGGTTCCTCATGAAGTACAAATGTGGAGACAATTGGAAAAGTACGCTCAACTACATAAGAAATCAGTAAAACGTGAAGAAGAGGAAGAAGAAGGAGGAGAAGAATCAAGTGTTAGTGATGAAAATGAAAACAAGGAAAATGTAAAGATGGAAACCTAAATGACAATCAACTACACAGCAATGGTTAATTTTTAAAACAATATCAAACACTTTGTGGGGTTAGACCTACCGGGGACGGTGCCCACGTTAAATATACACCAACGCGCCAACAACTGTACGGCCAGGTATAAAAGTCGTACCTACCGTGGTGTGGAAATCAGTTGACCTTTGGACTTCGTCATGAGCAGACGAGTGATCTTCGCAATGGACAAGGAAGAAGAACAAGTAAAGTCCAAACCTGGTATAATTGAGTTCCAAGCGTTTCGGGGTAATGATGATAGATTTATCATAAAAGAACTTGTGTTTTTCGACATCAATACAAGCGTTCCATATACATTTTTGTTCAAACCGCCATGTTCTTATTCATTTTTAACTAGCAAAGCCGCTACTACCAACAGGTGGATTTCAAAATATTTCCATCATATCGATTGGTATGATGGTTTTGCAAGTTACACGGACTTGTATCACATCATGCATCAGTTTTCAAACAGGTTTACCGATATTTACACAAAAGGACTGGAAAAGAAGAGATGGATCGAAGAATTTACTCATATTCCGGTTAATGATGTGGAATTGGATAAAGACTACAAGTATACGATGGAAAATGTTTGTATTTGTACTAAAAGTCCAGAACATGAAAAAGATAGACATTGCGCTTTAAAAAACGCCTATAAACTCGCATCTTACCTTTAAAGTGGGGAAATGGGGAGTGGTGGGGGTAACGGGGGTTATATAAGTGAGGAGCAGACCGGGACCTGGCATGAGTATTACTCGAGATTCCGAGACGACAACATCTCCCAGCAAGAAGACGAAGAAGACGATCTATAACTCGACCATGGCATCTCACCAGTTCCTGCAAACTTTGGTTGAGCAGTTCAATGCTCACTCCAAATCTACCATACTACCGTCAAGAAGTGTTCCGAACTTAAAGACGAGAAGCACTACATTATCCACGCCATGAAGAAGATGGAGACTACAGTTGGAGAGGCCATCTGCTGCAGTCTTAGCGAGGCACCATTCACTCCGGGGGATGAGCCCAAGTTCCAAGTCTACCTGCCGAAACGGTTTGTCCATCTCCTCCAGAACGAGGATCTGCGCTCCATCCAACCCGGCTGTCTCCACCTGGTTTCCCACGGTTGCACGGGTAGCAATTCCACCGAGTTGACCATCCACATCGCCGACAAAAAATACAAAAGACAAAAAATGCAACATATCAATATGTGAAGTTTGTCACATATTGATATGTTGCATTTTTTTTAAACTTCGCGGGTGACCTTGACCTTTGACCTTTGCATTTCACAGTTACCCCCACCACCACGCTACAAGTCAAACCTGCTTGAATGCAAACACCCCCACCACTTTTTCATATACCTCCAAGCGCTGTGCCTCGGCTTCATTTCTACTCCAGCAGCCAACCTAGCAACATCAGGATGTCTCTGAACGTAAGCTGTGCCAGCTATGAGGAGGTGACTATTAAGACGCAACAGGAGCTGAACGATTTGTACAAGGAGTTGCAGCTAATGGTGGCAAGAGGCTACCGTATAAATGTGCAAGTCTACGCTTGCAATATACGAAACACCCGGCAGCCAAAGGAAGAGCCTGGACACTCCTCGACAGCTTCCTCACCAACGTCCATGAAGACCGAGCCGGACAACTTGGATTACTTCAGCTGACTAGCAGTTGTATTTCTTGTTCTAACCATTGTAGAATATGTTTATTTTTTCATTATATTAAAGAAGTAAAAGAGCAAAAACACCTATCTTGTTACTGACATATGAGCTCAGTAACAAGATAGGTTTTTTTAAAACACAGTTTGAATGACCTTGAAATTTCCCCTCCACTGCTTCGCTACCCCCACCACTTGACTATTGGTGTACTTGACACATCACAATTGGAAACCTCATTCCATCTTCAACAGCCAAACCGACAACATCAACAATGGCAAACCTACCGACAGATGAAAGGTGTCCTCACGCATGCTGTGACTTCGTCCACACGTTGGAGAAGAGGATGCAGGAGAGGGCGATAAGAAGAAAGCAGATCCACTCAGAAAATATTATGATAGTCAACGGCTATCTTTTATTGTTCGGCCTTATTATGGTTGTACTTTTCATACTGTATGGCATAGTCACATGTGTAGGCAAGGTTGCAGAAGAAAACGCTCGTCACCATCAATTGGAAAGTTTTAATGTTACTTTGTAGGTTTTCCTTTTTTTTAAAACTCCGTTTGAATGACCTTGAAACTTCCCCCACTACTCCACCACGCCCCCCACCACTTCACCATGTTCCTGCATGAGCATCACATCACCCGTCATTCCTTGTTCGACAAGCAACCATGGCGGACAACACCATCAGCCAAGCTGACTCCATTACTGATGTTGGAACGAGTACAAGTTGGACACTATCCATCGACAGTGTTCACTATTTGGAAACAATTTGCGAACGGATGAAAGAAATACTGCGGGACAACCCTGGGATCATAATACAAATGAATTTCAACTATGATTGGTCGCAAGTTACATTGCGGCAGGAGGACAACAACGATCAGCACTCACCGCAATACTCACCAATGTCACAGATTTACCCATACAGTGAATCTGATGCGGATAAAGATGTAGGAGACAACGACGAGGTTGATGGGGAGTGACCTTCTTTCCTTTTTTAAAACTCAATTTGGATGACCTTGAACTTTCCCCCTCCATTCCTTTCTTTTTTAAAACCCAATTTGAATGACCTTGAACTTTCCCCCTCTTCTTTTCGATAATGTTACAACTGACTGCAGCTCACCTCATTCCTTGATTAGATACCATGGCGGACAGGACTCTTTCTCAAGTTGACTCCACTACGAACGAAGCATTTCCCTTGCGGTGGACCGTTCATTTACAAGATATGACAGAAGTGGAAGTCTTGTATCAAAAATTACTCTATGTATTCAACGGGAACCCTGGACCTCTTGAATGTAGAATGGATTTGAATTTTGATGCAACCAGGGTCGGCACAGAACCTTCAACTTCAAGCCAGCCTCAGCAACAAGATTTTACACATTTATACATTCCAATATCACCGGAAGATGTAACTGTCTGCGAGGCTGACTCAACTACACGTTATGTTCAGCCAAAGCCTTGGGTGTTGATTATTAACAATGTGTACAAAGTGGAATTGGTATGTAATAGATTAAAGGAGTTGATGGTACAAGATCCCGGCCTGCGCTTTCAAATAGACATACATTTCATCTGGGGAGCACCTGCGCGGGGCTCTTCGTCTGACAGCTCTCCAAGTACAACGGACGAGGAGGAAGAGGACGACTAGTCATCTTTTTTAAAACTCCGTTTGAATGACCTTGACCTTTCCCACTCCAATGAGTTTATTTAAGGTGCACTCTCACTGACCACAGCATCATTTCATTGCGCACCTTCACCGCAGCAACATGGAGAGTCAACTCAACTACTGTTGCGAACAAAAATGTTTTTCATGGTCGAATGACATTGATGTGGTGGATGGTCTGGCTTGTAGAACATGTGAAGCTTTTGGTCAGTGCATGTGTAAGTGCAAGTCTTGGAAGAAGCCGAAACCGGAGTTAAAGACATTCCATGTGTACCAAATGAGAGGGCATAAGTACACTTGTTGCCCTGAACGTTGCATTGAATTTAAACTAAAACAGCTAACTGGCTGCAAATTGTGCAACAATCATTTTGCAGGTTTTTGCAAACATTATTTAGGAGCGTGTCAGTACAGATCAACTTGGCATACCGAAGCACTCACTATCAATGAAATCGCTATAGACTCACAAGAGTAGTCTTTCTACTCTTTGACTTTTTTTAAAACTCCGTTTGAATGACCTTGAAATTTCCCCCCACCACTTCCCCATATATCTAGAGTACGCAGGGCCCGGAGGTCAGTCGCTCGGCGGCTGTCGTAGGGTGCACATCCGTGTTGTGCAGTTTTGATTTTAACCAGTTCAAGGTCACCGCACTTGAACTCTGGCAAAAACGTCAACCTGTTAAAGACAATCCTGAGTCCCAGGTTCACAGTCAACCTCAGGGTCATCACACTTTAACATGTGAATTTAAGGTAGCACCAAAACAGTGCTACCTGGCTTGAAATTTTCAAGTTTCCCAAGGTCATCGCAATTTCCCCCACCACTTCCCATATACCTAGAGTGCGCGGGGCCGGACAGTCAGTCGCTCGGTGTCTGTCGTAGGGTGCGCATCGCGGTTACAGTAATGATGAAACGCGGGAGTTGTATCGGTTCAAGGTCACTCGAGCGGTGTCACATGACGGTTTAGGCAGAGTCACGTTGCAAACTTTGAGTTTCCTCGGCACTTTTGCTGTTTCTCGTCTAATTTCGCTCCAAGTTGTCAAGGTCATTGAAACCTGACTGAAACTCGGAGCGTAGTGCGAGAAACAGCAAAAGTGCCTAAAAATTTTAGGTTTCAGCGTGACCTTGACCTTTGTGACATCGATGACGTCATCTTGGTGACGTAAGGGGTGATGACGTCATCACCACGTCATTTCTGCAACGTCATGGGTGTGACGTCACAGAATGACGTAATTGGTGATGACGTCATCGATTGCGTCATTGGTGACGTCATCGATGACGTCATCGGTGGGGTCATTGACCTCGATGACGTCATCGCTCAGGTGACCTTGAAATGAGCCAGCTCCCGCGTTTCTCCACTACTCGAATTTTTAGTTAAAATATTTTTGTAATTATTTTAAATATTATAGTAGTCTATAATTACGTTAGAGAATGTATACCAGTAGGGGCCTACAGCCATGCTTAAGTAGGACGATCCGATACCTGAAAAGTAATCTTATGTTGATTTTTATTAAGAAACACAATTCGTTAATATCAGATTTTTGAAAATTTCAAGTAATAATAAATGCACAATTCACAACCCAGTAATTACTATTTCAATTAAAACCATCCATATGGATTCAGCTAAATCTAAAACTACTTTTCAAAGAGGAAATATACTACTTTTGCTAAGGGGCACTTTACCAAAGTCAGTTTAACCAATTTTAAACAATAAATGATCATATGTTTAATACTGAATTAAAAATAAGTTAATCGTGTTTCATTAAGGCGCCCCTTATTGTGACCAATATTATTAAGCATCGTGACAGTGCTAACGTGTGGCGGGCCAGTGACGTACTGCTTGTCAATTTTTCGCCGCGGCCCTGTCCATTGAGTGTTGGTGATTGAGTCACATTGGCTGACTTGTACCACTTAAATTGTTAAGAACGGTCTAAGTTCGCCATTTTGTATTTATTGAATTGCATATAATTTTAATATAAAGCAAAGAAGAAGTTTTATCATCTTTTATGCAGCTAAATTATGTCAGTACTTTAAATTAACAAATCTTTTAAAACAGTTCCAAGTTATAAAGTGTCTAGATAAACTCTATTATCTAGGGAGACCAATGAATTACAATTTGACCATGGTGTAAATCAGTCCTTAAAAAATTTCATTATTGCGTTTTAGGATTAACTAATATTGTATTACATAAACATTTGTTTATTATTCATCAAGTGCATTTTTATTTTTGATAAGTTGTGAGCAGCAATGATAGATACACAATGGTGTACGGTTGTACACGTTAACCCAATTGGAACTAATAATTGAACAATTCACAATCTTCGGGGAAATTAGTTTCGGATCGCACAACGTTATGTAAATTGACTCTTCACTTGACAGTGCTATTTGGAATTTGGAATTGTTTTACTTTGAAATATTCATCAGGTTTATTCAAAACAACATCGGATGGAAGCGCTCGCTGTATTCAATTGTAAATGAATATAATAATATTTATAAAGGGAGAATTCGACGTTTAGTAAGGTACAACAGTAGAATGTATTTCAGATTATTTCCAGATTTTGTCGTAAGTTAGGAGTGGAAATATCTTTTCCTACCACTGCATAGAAATAATCGCATTGCCACTCCTGTAACCCATATGCAAAACAGTTCATTTCCGGTTTCCGTTTCTTTCCCCCTCTAGAGCGGCAATGATTCTTTACCGCACGCTAGATCAAACAGCAATTATAAATCAGCTGTTATTACAAACCATGCTACAGCTGTTATTCATTGTTGTCGTTTAGTAATTGCTTCTTTTTTAGTTTGAGGTTATGTTTGATAGTTAACATTATGTTCCAACAGAAACAAATAAAAAATAATCTAAATGACATTTTATATACAATAAAACATGTAATACAGTATGTAACAATTATGTTGGTAGGAAAAATCTTGTGTGTATTACGAGCGCAAATAGTCATTGCCGCTCTCGAATTGTTTGGCGGCAACTCAGCTGACGCTTCTTGCGGCCATCTACAATTCTCTAGTAGCAATGACGTACTTTACGCTCTTATTACACAAATAGCTATTAACAACTATACAGAAGTTTAAAAACTACTATGCATTAAAGATCAGTTTTTTTTTTTTTTTTTTTTTTTTGTGAATTTTACCTGTAAGGTAAAGCTGATATCCATAGTAATTTAATTCTGGTTCCACAATATTTTGTTTTAATGTACAAGGATGGTAAAAAACATTCTAAAGTTAGATTAGATGTATTGATATTAATGTATTGATATAGAATTTAAAGTCAATTTTGTTAAGTGACTAATCATTTCAAATTTGTTAGTTTTATTTATTTTTTCCTAAAGCTTCTTACTACTTTTTTTTACTAATGATTTTTATTTTAACAAAAAGCATTGGTTAAACATATTATCAGTACACATAAACTTGATGATCATTATCGTTATAAATCTTATATATAGTTCGTTTTTCATGCAAGTAAATTTTAACTCCATAAAAAATTATAAAAAAAATATCACAATAAATACATTGGTTACGCAATTGAACGAAAAGTAGAGGAGAGACATCAGAGCGCTGGCGTCGGGCCACTGAATCTGATAATTTGGTCTGGCCACCCCGTCTGGGGAATTAGTGTTTGAAATTGCTAGGTGAAATTATTTGTCATCGGAACTACAAATTTATCTATATTAAAAGCTATTTAAATTCCAGCCTAATAAAGCTTGAATGATTATTTTCTATTCAATTTACAGTTATGTTTAAACACAAAACATTCTACTCATGAAAAAAGTAAACCGATTATATAACAGTATATGAAAACAGTATATGCTTCAAAAATAAAATAAAAGTAGAAATTTACGATTTTACTTGATACTTTACTGTTTGTTGTGTTCAGACTCTACAGATTTGGTTAATTATATTTTTCAAAGACTTAAATTGCTCATTAATTTATACTCCTTATCTCCGAATTTAAAATATATTTCGGAAATGCATAAAACAAATAGGAATGAAAAAATGTTCAAGGTTTGTTCCAACTGAGATTTTTGTTGGTAAATGTAAAAAAAATTAAAACCTACTTACTATTACTTATAAATTTGGTTTGTTAATGCTCTTAATTTCTTTTTCGGAGTCCATAAAAAAATCTGAAATATTCATCAGGTTTATTCAAAACAACATCGGATGGAAGCGCTCGCTGTATTCAATTGTAAATGAATATAATAAACATGAGGCAAGGAAAGTTGGATTATATTTTGGTGAATTCGAAGTTGGCTGAAACCGCAGGAATGTATTAGCACGAATGAATTATTTACACTTTGGTGTAATTTGTCGATATCAATATATTGTAATGAGGTACTGAAAACACATTTTCTTTCTAAATCATCTTGAAAGCGTTCTAAATCATAATAACCGCATAATAAATCACCCCGTAAAATACAAACTTGTTAAATTTATTAATTTGATTTAATTTAAATTAATTTGTAGTTCCTAAATCAAATGTAAATTGCACATTGATTTTATATATAAAAGACCATCATCCAATTAACACCGAATCAAATCATAGTGGTTTTAAGAATAATTATTTTTTAATAATGATTTTGCAAGAAAACAAATGTGGTAAAAATATGGAGCTAATATTTATGTAGGTTTTATACGATAAAATATTTTGTAACGTAGTCATAATTGTAATTTCATTAACGACTACTCTATATAATCGTTTTCATTACGACGACGGAGGATTTTCTGTTTACCAGAAATGTGATTAAGCACAAGAAAAATACTTTCAATGTAAAAGTAGTGAATAATAAAAATAAAAATTTCAAAATCCATTACCTGTTTACGTTCGACCTCAAAGATAAGTGTAATAAACATGTTACATCAGCAACTTGCATGAGTAATATGATCTGCAAGATTTAGAGTAAGGTTCTTTTGGCAGAACTTAATTTGTTGTGCATTAGTAAGAATTTAAAAGCTTTTTAAGACAAACAGAAATTCTTAGTATGGACCGTAAAAACATTCATTGTAAAAATGAACAGTTGTTTTCAAACTCAGTTGTCATTTACGGATAAATAACAGGATGGAAAACCGGATTTTTAAATACTATGATGAAAAGTCTTTCCAAAATAATTCTACAGTTGTAATTCCACATTGACCGGACCAACTACAACTGTCCTGATCGACAGTATCAATGTTCATGGAATCGGGTCACGTCCGACAAATCGACTTGTAACATCACTCTTTAGCTTTAACGTTTTATCATACTGTAGTATAGCAATTTTTAACTTACGTAGTTCTCAAATTCAAACTTAAATAATTTTACACAGTTGAAGAAAATTATAAGAAGGCAGGAAGTCAGGTTAACAAGGATATTCATCACGAATATTTGTATAGTTCCCTAACGTTAGTTAAAGCTATTTATTGTATTAATATAGTTAGGTTTTATGACAATAAACATTCAAAAAAACATGAGTACACATGAGCAACGAATGCAACGCAGCCACGGCGACCGAAGAGTATCACCAGAGACAAAGCTCTTCTAATTAAAATCCGGCGTGAGCCTTTAGTCGCTAGATGAAACACAAACGGGATTTGTTCAGTTTAATGCTAAACAGAATTCACCTTGTTTTATAAGATCCAAATATAACACTTTTTTATGACTTAAATTTTGTAATAAACTGTTTTTGTTCCGCAAAACGGAAATCATTATATTCTGAAAGTTTAAGTTTAGAAATAGTTTTATTGAAATATGAATGTATATGAGATTTTGGTCTCAGTCACTACAACTACACCATTGATTTACGTTCTGCTTCAAAGGTTGGACCAAACTGATACTAATTGGTTGGTCTGATAATTAGTGCCCACTTGAAGGGGAATTGTTTCGTTTCACCTCATTTCTAAGTAATATTAGTAAAACATATTATAAATCAGTTTTACTTTGGTTTAACAAGTCAGTAATTAAATTAACTTGATTCTTATATAAAACTTAAATACTTATTTAACCTATATCAATGCAAAATAACTTATTCTAAAGGATAAACAGGTCTTTTAGAATAAATCAATAGCCGTATGAAATATTTTTAGTTTAAGATAAGTACTGAATCATTCAATTAAAAGGGTTGATTGAATTGTTGAATGTGAATGTAAAAAATTTTTGAATGTTCAAATTTTATTGAACTATCCAAATGCAACGTTTACGTTCACCTTCAGCTGGACTGGACAGGTACCAAAACGAACACAGACCTACGGACTTCCTTCCTATAAGAAAGGTTATTTACAACTTAAAGGCTAAGGGATTTGAATAAACGGCTGACTGCTCTCCAGTTCTTACAGCACAATAATGTTCTCCGTTTTTGACAGGTAAGTATTTTTCTTGTTAAATTAAATTTGATAATATTAAAAAAAAATTTAATTGCAATGTATTTAGACATTAAAAAGCTTCACCATCAAATAACGTTTTTTTGTGATAATCAAGAATGTAAATTAATGTAGATTAGAAATTTGGATTTCTTTTAATATTATTTTTACTTAATACTTTTTACAGTACTTTACTCGTTGATTGGTTTCTTTGTGTTATATGACCATAAAACTAATAATGTTTCCAACTAATTTCGAGAAATGTAATTGGACGTGGAAAATAGTTTTTACAATTTCAAATTCGCGAATTATAATTCGCAGAATCATTCTACAGAACTATTTAGAACTTGCAGTACAACAAGCACAGTATGTCTGTTAAAGTCATCAAGGTCTCACGATCTCGCTCCTTTATCGCTCCACTATACTCCCATACATCAATCTTTATCCATCATTCAGTTGATAAAAACTCCACGTGGTCTTTACGGAGTATTTTCATCAACCTTCACCAAAGAAATTTCTAGCCCCAAGTATATAATGAATAACACATGGTTACCAATCCGAACCCATAGGTCGTAAAGTACATACTCTAACAATTTTAGTTTCAGCAAGTAATAATGATTATTTATTTATGGTTTAAATATCATTGTTGGTGATCTTGGTGAGAAATTATTACGGATTTTTTCCAATTAGTTGTTTGTGTAGGTTGACTGCCTTACAAACACAATGCCTAAATAATCTCCCCAAATATTTCCTCAACAATTATTTTAAAAGAAGGTTATTTAATATTTAACACATGCTTTAAATTATATATTGAGTGGGGGTTCCACAAAATGCATGATTTTTGGGATCGGGCTTTTACGTAAAATCGAAATCTTTCACTCTTCAACACGGACCTTAACAAGCAGATTCAACATGTTAGTGTCAGAATCAGTAAACTTTACGTCATGCCCGTGAACCCTTACTGCGGCACAACAATGTTAACAATGCTCCCCCTTTGGTCATCCATTTACTATTTGTCATTTTCAAGACATTATCCATAAATCAATACAACACCATTATATTTGCTTTAAATTCCGTCCTAAAATTCATTTCAGTCTTACATGAATAAACTACATTAGTATGTATGAAGATTTGTTTTATTGTGTCGATATTGTTTTGCCTGTAGGTGTTTTCTATTATAATACTATTATGATGAATAATATTCTTTGATGTCAGCACTGCTTCTGTTAAAATATTTATTTTACACATCACTACAGTATAGCTTACCTTATAATTATGAACAACAAATGATATGCAAATACTTCTGATATGAATAACTGTTTGTACTTTCAACGATTTTGCATCTGGTTATGTTCATACTTTACAATTATGCTAATATTTTAATTTTCAAAATTTTCATCCGAAACCAGACTTTACTCAGTGATATAATCGAAGTAATCATTTTTCGCGGAAGTTTGGGTTTAATCACAGCTCGCACTCAAACCTGTTCTCCTGGCATCCACTTACAAGTGGAGTGCTTGTTAGTTTAGAGAGATTGCGTTGTACTTTATGAAACCATAACGAAGATTAGTACCATAACTATGAGAATGAAAGCAAAATCTCAAAATATTTTACCTCATTTTATAGCCTACAGCAACAAATAAATATCGTAAAATAAATAAATTTAATTGTTCACTTTTATTATACTTTATTATAATTTACATTGGGAAGTACAGTACCACTTATAATATTATATTACTGATCTAAGTTAGAATCCGAAAACATTTATTTAACGATAATATGTTGTTAAGTTACAGTGATTTATATGTTTTAACAGTATTTTAATCAACAAATATCCCTCCGGTCTTTTTTAAACAATGCCAAGTACAAACTCATCAATTCACTTCTTCATTTAAATTCATAGGTTAATAACATTTCCTGATGCAATTTATTTACTGGTTGAACGGTTTTTGCAACAAATATCTACAAGCTTCTCGTCATATAAAAGCCTACCCATCACGTGCTGAACATTCTGATCCTGTCAAGACCATTTGTCTACATGTTAGACACGGGTTCATAACTTCTCATGTTAAAATGTGTACCTCAGGTGTTCTTATTTTGGTTTAAACTGGTCATGTGATGTTCTATTTTAGACCACTGGATAATTCTCCCCATGATGGGAATATATACACAATATAATAATGCCAATTAAACAATAGGCCAAATTTTATGACTACTGCTCACTTATTTTGATTGAAAATAAATAAATTTGTACAATTTCGTTTGAAAATATAAAAAAATATATTTTTACTCTAGTGATAAAAAATAAAATTCTATAATTTTTGTCATGAAATAGGTTTTCTAAGGTTTTTTTAATAATAAAATCTACACTAAATCACTTGCACATTACCTTACTTTAGTAAAATGACACTTTCAACTTAGATTACCCATTTACATGAAAAGCATGCATTGTATTCATGCAAATAATAGTTTTAATAATATTTATTCCAATATATTTTATTTCAAGGTAGTTGACATAACACAATTTGTATTATTTATCGATTTATTTAATATTCATAAACATTTTAAAATTTTTCAATTATTCCTATAATTGGGTTTTGTTTCTTAAATAAATACTAATTTGCAGACTCATAAGACAAAATCACAATAAGTTTGTTTTTGAGATATGAATGCAGTGTTGGATCACTTAATTTAGGTCGGAAAGTAATTAATTTTAGTTCAACCTGTGCATTGTTTACATTGACTTATTTACAGAACTTAAAAGATTTAATTAAACCTGGGGAGGCCAACGACCGGTGGGCTGCTACTGTTTACGACACCCAACCATTCGTCATAGATTTCATTTACCATTTGGTTCTTTATTTATAGTTTCGTTAACAAATAGATTTGTTTCCTTACTTAAATTTCCTTACTTAAATAATCCCCCAAAAAGTTTGGTTATTACTTTGATTAGTTTTGGAATTGTTAGGTTCATAGAACATTAATTTACACGAAACTAACATTTTACATTACCAATTGTAAAAGAAAAATGCCCTGTTATTTTTTTCAGTCTCTTTTCAATGAACACACATATTTATAATACCGAGATGATATATTATAATGAATGTTATATAGTTTATTACATAACATACTAGATATTATGAAGAAAATATTCAATACACTTTGATTAGAAGCATGGTTATGAAATTGCGACTCTGAGGTGTTTTGAAAGCCGTTCGAAGTGTCTTTAATTTAATAAGAACTATGTGAAACCGGACTCAACATCTTCGACAGGGCAAAGCCCTTGGAAGCGAGTCAAAGGCAGAGGCCGGCTCAAAGGAAGAGCGGAAGGGACCCAAGAAACACTCAAGAGCTGGCCAACAGAATCCATTTATTTTCAGCTGTAAAATTTAACTCGAACATGGTTTCACAGACATTCACAATAAATACCTTAACTTGATAAATTACCATCTGATATTGTTAATAATATTTCAAGTAACATTTGTTTGAAATAGTTGGCAAACATCATAATTAAAGATTTAAATTAGTAAATGTTGTTTCTCTCTTTTTTTCTTTTTTTCAATTTAAATTTAACTTATGTTGAGTAATTATGATCTCACGATCTAAATGCAAGGTGGCCACCATTAATGATACTGAACAATAAATAAATAAATAAATACACACATTGACATTCACACAAAGCACAATACAATAAATAACGATTTACGGAAATGATCGCCTGAGAATAACGTTCCGCAACAGCGGTTAGTTAAAACTTAGTTAGGCCTGCCAGCCTAGCCTACAGATAGGGCACAGCCCTCAAGAAAATTACTTGAAAAAATTTTTCTATTGAAAATTAAAAGACTTGAAAATTGAAAAGTTGGAAATTAATTAAAGAAAATTTTAAATTGGCAAAAAAAAATATTTAAGATAAATTTGTCTTGGCAGTGATTTAAAATGGGAAGTAACCAATTCCACCCGGTATCATCCTGCTGAAAAGGGCGGGCTCCTAATTGGATAGAAACCTTACAGACTAAACAAGATCAATTTAACATAATTTGAATTTGTTCTATTACAAGAATAAAGTCCTAGCCTAACATGGGCCCAAAAACTTCACACCGTTGTTGGTTAGGCAAGATGGTAAGTCCAGATGGAATCACTGCACTGAGATGGTGGATGACACGCAGTAGTAATGGTTAACACTGACCTCAGCCGTAGACAGAGCCCCGAGATTAGGCCTACCAAGGGAGACTGGGCGGTGGAGCCGGAAGGTGTAGGTGACCCCAAGGTGAATAGGCCTACGGTGGACATAGCCTGGACGGCGGAGTCAGCCGGCGTAGGTGGTCATGGGCACCAGCAGGTGTAGTACTAGGTCGGTAGGCAGTATGGATCCATGCAGTGTGGCGCAGTGGTCATCAGGCCAAGATTTGAGTGGGCAGGATCAGATCATCTCGGTTCAGCGGGCAGCGTAACCCCCATCCATGGGCCCTGTCATAATTCCACTCACAATAACAAACGGTTCCTAAACCCTGTGATACAATGTGTTACTTGTTTCTGTATTTTTACATTATATTCTTCTTGAATGAGTTTGGTTGGTTACAGTATTCATGAAACTTCTTGCACATTGTTTGCTGGTTCATACATGAAAGCCAACTTGTATAAGCATAACACATAAAATTTTTGCACTTAAAGCTCATACAAAATGTAAACTACAAAATCTAAAAGAAACTTACAGTTTAGGCTAGGCTAGGCCTAGTCCAAGCAAAATGTGACAAAGTGGCTGGATTCTGTCAACCAGCTCTGAGTAATGGGTTTTCCAAACACACAAAATTTGACTAACAATAAACAATTAACACAATTTCTTGCACTTGGTGAACAATTATCACCTTAATCAGAATTGAAATGGTCCTAACCTCAACTCGGATGTTCCAGCAGAAACTCACACTGCAATTTGGCAGAGTTGGAAAGAAGAAATTTCTCCTTTTTTTGAAAAATGACAACAAATAATAATTCTGTGAACAATGGATATACATCAATATGAAGTAGGAAAAGATGAATCTTACTTACCCGTGAATTAAGTTCTTAGAAGTATGCCATCACTAACGATGGCACAAAACGACCTCCTTCTGGTACCAACAATCCAAAAGTGAAAGAGCAAACTTTTTGCATGAAAAATTTCAACTACGCCGGAAACCACAGAACACGAGGAAGGCTTCGAGAACCTTCCAAAACATCTGGACCAAAAAAAACTGGCACTTCCGCCAGGCTTGAAAGAAACAGAATTGGAAAGCAAAACGGCCTCGGCAAGACCGACGGCCAGTGCACTGTGACGTGAGGCAAATACAGTAAGAAAATCCAATGAATTTTCGACTTCGAAATTTGCCACGGCACATATGAATAAGCAATGACTTTACTGCTTTAGATGTTATTAAGTGAACTTGTTACAAAATCTACAAAAGAACACACTACAGAGAGGTTATGATTTTTTAGTCTTACCCAATTAATATGAAACTAAGATTTTGTCATAGATGTTACCAATTGATTTTTAATACTACATTTTATTTAATTCTGAGATAACTAAGCTGTTGGCATATTCTAAAAGTCCTAAAAGATATGAAAACCAACGTATATGGTTAAGTTGTTGATGTTAACCATCGTGTTTCGTGAAAATTATCCACAGAAATGTATTAATTGCTCATTAACGAGCATCCATTAATCCATTAAATCCATTATTTCGACAAATATAACAATAGTACCTTTAGGTCTTTTATTGTTGCTGAGACTTACCCCCCACGGTTGTGACTATTTTTATGTATAATTTTAATTTCATATAACTTTTTACTACATTAAATATAATTTGGACTTGAAACATTCACAGGGTTGGTAATGGGTAGAGTAGTCGTGCTCAGCTTTTCAACAAAGTTACGACTATCAACGTCGGGGCAGGTGCCGGAAAGAGGTTAAGTGCAATAAATAAGAGGGCCAACAACCGGCCAACGACCCCACATATCTACTAATTTGGCGAGGGAATGTTTGGTTGCTGTTTTAATAAATGATTCTAGAGATATAAATTCGCTTGGGCAGTTTCCATTACGAAAATTGTGGGTTTTTATATGTTAGTTAATTATTATGTTTTCTCAAATGCTGGAAATATTTTATTTCACTTAACAGTGCTTTGTGTCATTGTTTTTTACAAATTTCAATCACTGCTTTGAAAAAAAAACTTGCAAGAAGTTTTTTTTTGCATATTATTAAGTAGAATTGGCTTAAAAAAGTCAGAATTTTAAATCAAATTGTTTTTAATAGTTCAGTTTAATCTAGAAAATATATAGTAAGGCTCATTTAGCCATCCACCAAGGTTTAAGAATAAGACAATAAATTCTGTGGTGCAGAGCACCTGAGTCAGTAAATGTAAAAAACTTAACACTAAAATAAGAATTAGACCTCTCTTATAGTTTAAAATACAGTAGTATTATAGCTATTTCCTATGTCATATTCTCATTTTATAACCTTAAAAGAATTATTTTATTTTTTTTAGAAGTTTGGTTCCTTAGGAACCAACCGCTTAGTTGGTGAGACCGCTTTAGTTGTTGAAGTAAAATAAATAGACACATAATAGAAGGAAAAAATCTTTTGTACACAGGTTTCTTAATTTCTTTTACTTCATGTTCAAAATCAGAAAAATATCCTACGGTTTAAACTCCTACTTTTCCCTGACCTGACTCCTATCTTGTATTGCTCTATTGATTTTAAAAATGTTTTTTTTTTTCAAAATACCATAAATTAATATTTAATTAGTATACAAAACATAACAAAACATTTTATGGCAAATTTTTCGTCCATTTCAATGTTGTGCTAGTTTATTTATTTTAATTTTACATACAATTATAATTATTGTAGAAATTTCTAAATTTAGAGAGATCTTTTAGACAGACTATAAAATTTCCCATTAAATAATTTAGCAAACATATTTTTAAAATATATTTGATTAAATTAGGCATATTGTTTTGTTTTAGTCTACATATGCCAATAACTAATCCATTCATCCTGATTTCTGATTTAATTTACGATTGTAACAGCAATGTAGGCTTTTACGTTTTAGTTTATTTGGTGATTTGCCGATTGCAATGTACTATTTGAATAACTTAAAATCAGTAAATATAGTGTAAAACATTTTAAGCGTGTGCTTCACACAATTGAAAGCGATTAACATACCACTGAATTTATATATTTAGAGAAACCATATGTAGTCCAAGATAATTTTAAAATAAGGCTAAGGAATATTATAATATACCGTAATGAAAATATATAAAATATTTTATAAATTGCGGTTAATTAATTAATTCATAAATTGGGAAAATTATTTAAATAAAATATTTTTTAAATATTAAACGAATAAACATACAACGCAATAAAACGTTTGTAAAATTTTAAGTTTCAAGTAAATACATTAATTAGTATTATGGATTGGTAAATGGTATGAAGAGCGTCATTAAAAGTTTCCTTGCAGCAGAGCTGGTTAAGTAGGTCAAGCATCAACCATGCTCTTGTTGTGAAATTCATTTAACGTACCCCCGCACCTAAATCTCGGTTAAATGGTGTAATCTCTAATTTAAGACTTTTTAAAACCCAAATTTTGTTTGAAAAGTAAATAAATGTTTCAAATTCACTTTCATTGTTTTCCAAATCTAAGAGGATTTAAAATATTTTTTACTACGCTCATATTTTTCATAAAATCATTGAATTGTTAACGATTTTTCTTCAGATTCACTAAAAATATATATCTAAAAATGTTAATGTAATCAAACTGAACTATAAAAATGTCAATATATTTTTTTGTGAGTCAAGGTACAACTTAAATGTATAAATAATATACACATCAGGAGTACATAAAATACAAAATTGTAGAGATTATTATTCGTTACCTATTTTCTAATTCCAGGGTCTTTAACAGAATAAATAAAAGAAATAGCGACATCTTCTGTCTCAAATTAATAAAACCGTCTTATTTGATTAAAAACACCCAAATATGAACAAAATACTTGTAACTCTATTTAAAAAAATTACTTCCTTGAAAACGCAAAAGTACAGCAAGTTAGAATTACCAAAAATATTTTGTATTTAGTTGAAAAGTTTTGTCTTCATAGTATCTACAATACAACTTCTTGCGTTGCAATTATAATGTTTGTTTAATGTTCCGTAATCTAAATTTTTATTCCCTCTGTCCAGTTTTGGGCTTTTTTCGCTTTCCTATGTATTTTTACATATTTATTATAATTAAAGATCTGATGTCCTAGTTAAATCAGTTTATCATATGTTCTCTTTTTTATATGAAAAGTACCATGGCTACATAATGTTCGTGTAGAATTTCTACAAGGTTTTGGTCGTTCATGGGTTTGTATTTTTATTATATAATATTGCTGCAACAACAAATATCATGAGACTGGCACTTAAATGTACAAAACAAAATAATTTGTTTTCGTTCCTAATAGGATTACATTTATGCTATAGCCAATCCTACGCCATAAATATTCAACCAGACATATTTTTCTTTAACACACAGTTGTCCTTCGTGTAGGCTACTAGAATTACTAATAAACCGTTTTGACTATTAAACTCATCCCTTCTTTTTTAGATGTGACCTTTCAGTTTGTAATATTAGCACCGTGACATTTAAGCGTAAGAGCTCAAACTTGGAGGAGGGTGACTGAGAATCCATATTACGACACCGGTTTTCAGATACTTCCACAACAACGTTGCAAAACTTTGAAATGCCAAGAGTAGTATACACCAATTACAACACAAAGTTTTCTTCTCTGTATTTTTGTGTTCAATTTTAGGGTTTTCACGGATCGTAGGTTATGTGCTTATTTTCCTATTTTTTTTTGTTTTTTTTTACGATTTAATTTCACAGGGCGCAATTGGCCTACTGATAGTAATTCCTAGAATAGCATACTTTTACAGTATTAATATAATGAATATGAAACATTTACGAAAATAAAAAAACTTAGCTCAGCGTATAGGATGAAACTTTTTCGATCAATATGCTGACGTCGCTTAGTTTGTAGGTTATGGGTTTTTTTCAGAATAATTGTATGAAAAATATCATAACACGTGGAAATTCTACATGTGTAACTCAATATTACCAATTACCATACCTAAAAACTAACATACAAACATACCTATATTACCATACCTAAAATATGATACAAACATATTATCAATGACCTAATTAGGTAATTTATATCTTACTTGATGTTTCACAAATATTAGGCCTACAGTAGGTAATGCAACAGTTAAATGTCAAGCAACCACTGTTGCCATGACCTCACTCACTATCAAATACCAAGTTAACTCTTGAGATGTCCAATTCTCTTCATTTTGACCCACTTTTCAAAATGTCTCGGTCCCAATTATTTGTCATAAAAACTAGAGATGCGAGTGTAGTGAAACTTTTTGCATGGCCATAAGTTTTGATATAATATTAAATAAATCAACCCTTAAATGAATGTTATATTGTTAACATTATAGTCAAAACCGGAAGGAAGTTAATATATCGTACTAGTTTTTCATGTTTTTTAAACTCATAACCATTCATTAATGCTTTAACTTCAATCAGTTTTTCATATGAAATACTAAAAATAACACCGATGCAACTAATATTAGTATCCATAATATAATATCCTATATCTATAATATATATCCATAATATAATATATATATAATATCCATTCAACTAATATTAGTTTTTATTGGTTGCAAATACAAATGTTTTCGTTCTAGTTTAAAGTTCTACTTTTCTGTGATATAACATTTCACAAAAATATTTAAATGATATCACCTAAAAAAAGTAATTATTTTTTTAATTTTGCTCAAAAGACATTATTCATTCTACTTATTACTGCCTACTTGAAAAGTATCTGTCCACTATTTAAATAATTAGAAAGGATCAAATTAAGCTACATTCCACATCTTAAATTAATGAAAGCAAGTTTAAACTGTCATTAATAAGAAAAGGAAGCCAAAATTTCTTATTTTTGGCAAGATTCATCAACCCCCAAAGCGAGAGTGAAGTCGCTAGGGAGTCATTACAGAACGTTCAACTCATTTTTTTGTTTCAAGGCACAACATTTACGCAACAACAACTTATCTGCTTTCTTCGTGACTTTTTAGACAATTTCCTTTACATGATTATTTAGTTGTTCTAGGTATTGAAAAGTGATTTGAAGATATTAAAGTGTTTTGTTTCTGTTGCCTTGTACGTGGTGATTAATTGACAAAAGTAACATTTTGTTATTTTTTTATATTATAAACAAAAACAAATATAGCTTTAAGAAAGTTTTAGTTGTAATGTGAAGCAGAAATATTTGTTCAATATTGAAACAATAAAAATCATTAACCCCTTTTACATAATGTGCAAAATAACTAGGACATACACCCAAACCAATAGTATAATTTTTTTGTAGCACACAAAACTTCTAGAAAATTCTAAAATAACTTTAACTGACAACGTCTAAACATAAATAATTGGATTTTTCGATAAAATTGCTTTAAATATTTGAAGTTGTTTTATATAGTTTATATATTTATAGCTTATGTAAAAAAAAGATAAAGTGTTTTGATATATAATAATTTAAAACTATTATAACTTGATATGTGATTTAAAATCTGTGAAATTCGAATAATGGCCAAATACTCTGCTGGATTATGACATTTTGTAACTTCAAGTTATAATTTAATGAACCTCATTCGTAATAGATATTGTTGGACCTGACTTAACAATTGACTAGATTAGATTATCCATAACATAAGAGTCACACTCGTGGGTAATTTAATTATTTTAACACTTCTATTTAAATACTAAACAATAATCTTTTCATTTGCGAATTAATTAATACATTTTAGAATATTAAAAAAAATTACAATAAGTATGATATTTTATTCTGATTAGTTAAAATAGTTCACCGATTCCATAGGTAGAACATCATTTGAAAAAAAAACTGATCTTCTTAGTTTAAATTAAAAGATTATAGGCATATTATAGTAAACAAGATATCGTTTGTTAAGAAATGCAACTATCCAGCGAACAAATTGTAATGAATATGGAAAAAAATATAATGAAATCAATTGATAAAATGTGCTGTTCATGTAACTAAAATAGCACGAATAAAACACTTAAATCAGAAGAGTGTTCAGTTAAGAGGTTGTAGGGGGTAAGAGCTCTTGTCTGGAAAGGATACCTTTACAAGTAAAAAGGAAGCGATGATGTTTTACATCCCTATATTATCTAAAAGGGTCAAATATTACCCTATTATCCCTATAACCCTATACGGGGTGTTTTTTTTCACCATTTTTATGCCACCATTGGGATCTTGTAAACTATACTTCTTACAGTTGGGATTATCCCTTAATAAATAAATAAAATAAATTATAAACATTCCCTTGTTTTTAAAGAGGTTTAAAATTAAGTAAATCGAATTTTTGTAAATTGCCGCTTTTTTCCAAGGCGGCGGTCAACTCAATTATTTAAAATACAAACCCTCAATTTTCATTTTTTATTTATTATTTTTTTACTTTATTGAACAGTTGCAGAGAACTTTATAAAAGGAATCCAAACTACCGGAAAAACTTCACCAGTTTTATTTTCTTATTTTGAAACAAACAAGATTCATCAAAATCCAAAATTTGAGACTATTTTCTTGTGTTTATTTGTTTTTATTTGTATTTAAAGTTTTTATATATTTCAATTTCTTTGATTAAATAAATAATTATAAATTTCGAGATTATACAGCAGTATTTGTTATGTATATAAACAAAGTTTTTTTTCAAGATTACAACACTTCCGGGTTTAAAGCAGCAACAACAATTTTAAATAAGATGAGAAACAAGTAAAATCTAAAAAATTGAAACTTTCATAAAAGTTTTCGAATAAAACACTATTACGTAATAAAAACGTTTTTGTTGTAATCAATTGTTGAGGAGTATCAGGTTTCTAACGAAAACTTCTAATTTAAGCCAATTGTTGGAAATTATTTAACACATTCATTATAATAAACTGATATCAAAATCGTGTAGAAAAAACAAATACAGACAGACGGGAATCATTCAAGATAATGGAATGCAGTATCTCATATATTTAGTTTATTTATACCCGCGAAACAACCAGGTAAATTGTGGGTTGGCAGTTTCAGAATTAAAAAGAATTATAAAAATAAGGATAAATATATTTAATATAACAAGTAAGGTTGAACACAACCATTTCTAGTTATTCAATACATCATTTATTAAGTGACAGTGTGGAATCCACGCAAATACATTAATAATAATAAACGTTGATATGAAAATACCACTCATAAAAAAAAAAATAAATAAAAATAAACAAACCCATGATGAATCCTTTTTGGCGTCAAACCTAACGAATCCCGTTTGTGTTTTGTGGAAGGACTAAAGGCTCAACACGGGCCTTTAATTGGCACAGCTTTGTCTCTCTCCAGATACCAGCTGGCCGGCCCCTGTGTGCAGCATGTCCAATCTCATGTTCAGTTTATCTTACTTAATGAAAGGGAGATAAAATAGATATGTGGTTTTATGTCATATTAATTGGACTTTTCATGAAATAATTTTCCTCTAAATGTTTAAAAACATATTATATTGATAAATTTAGGAGTTTTATAATATCACTGTAGCCTACTTAAAGTTAAGGCAAAACTGGAAAATTTTAAGTGAACATAGTAACTATTGTTTTCAACAAGCTTTTTTGTAGTTGTAAATTTCATCACCAGAGTCTTAAGTAACGACTTTCATAGAAAGTCTAGTTTTATGACCAAGGTCGTGAAGTTGGGTTAGTAGGTAGCGTAGTCGGTAGCGCGCCGGACTTCGGGACGATGGCAGCGATGTTGTGGGTTCAAATACGCGATCTGCTAGACAATTTTACACTACCATTCACCCCTGCACTGTAGCGACTCACACCCTTAGTTTGTCTAAAACGATCCACGCACAGATCAATAGTCTATGAGGACGGGGCAAAGTAAGGCAATAAGAGGCCTGATGAAACCTCTAAAAAGAAAAAAATGGCAGAGTTTCAAAAACAAGCTTTATATTCTTATCATCAACTTAAAACTGACTACACATAAAATCTATATTTTTCAATCTTTTAACCTCTCTCAAAAATAGACAATCTATCATGTTATCGTTTGGGAACAGCCAGTAGCTGATAGTGTGCGACTGCTGTATATTCCATAAATTGTTAATATGAATTTGATTTACTAACACCCGCTGACAAAATCAATCTCCATAGCGAAAAAAGAACAAATTTGATGATAGGAGTTGTTGGAGTATAGTTCCGAATAATTAAAAAAATGCTTATGAGGATATTTTTGTCAATATATCGCCATGCTTCAACCCTCCCAGTTGAGTTTTTCTATTCGTAATGTAGCTGTTGAACATTAGAGAGGAAGTTCCCAGATACAATGCGGTGTTTCAAGTCGATTCCACGTACGTGACCCAAAAGCATGCAACGTGGAACGAAGTGTCTGCCAATAGGAAGCAGATTTAGTTGGTGTGATCAACCAACCACTATAACAGTGGAGTTGGAATACTTCACGGTTGAATACATTTTTCCAATGATTCGCAGAGTGGAATAACATTTGGTCAACATAGCTCAGTGAATAATAAATAAAACTATACTGTATATTCACAGAACATATTAATTGATTTGAATATTCTTGCTTATGTTTTATGGTTTCTGAAATTATATGCCAAGTATTGAATTTTTTATTTATCAAGACTTGCAATTAATAACAAAATTATTAATTATTTTTTATTAAATAATTAGTTGAATAAAACTTTAATTATCATTTTTTATTGTGATAAATAAACCAAATTAGTTCGTTTTATTTATTTCAAAATAAATAAAATAAAATTTTTTTTATTAAAAATATTTTTTTATAATTTAACATTAATAAAATAAAATGTAATAGTTAAATATTAATTTAATGCATTTTATTAATATTAAAAGACCAATTTCAACTTTTACTTCCTGGGTTTAAAAAAGCAAATATAATTGAATTTCCTGCATTCAAGTTTTTAAAAGTGATGATTAGTCTAAAGTCTAAAGAACACAGAAGGCTAGGTTTGCTTTGGAATCCAAGACTCGTAGTGTCTTCATTCTAAATCACATTTCCTTTGTATTTTGATTGCTATGTGATGAGAAAATTAATGCATTTAAAATAGTTTAAGTTTGTGTGTTGTATAGACGGTATCACTACACCAGTCTGTTGCTTCAGATACTATTTGATTTGTGGAACCTACTAATATTTGAAGGATCCCCCTCCACTCGTAACATATAAATTATTACTATCCACGAATTATTTTTCGGTAAAAATTTAAAGCTTAAAAATTCAGTTGATTTATATTTTGAATATTCATAATTTTTCTCTAATAATTTTCTTGTATTGATATAAACTTAATAATTTCTGATTAGGATCAAATCAGTCTTTGTTTCACCCTTTAACTGTCTCCAAAACAATTATGTAATGAATTAATTTAAATTAACGAAACGGAACTTTGTATAGATATGTTGTCCCTCTTTCTGCTGGTATGTTTGGTTCACTCTAGTTTTTTGCAAAACTTTGGAAACCTAAGTAAAATATTTTATTCTCTTTTTTTATCCAACGTTTTGCACTAACAAAGGTATCCTATATGACATTAGATACTGTGTTAATTGTAAATTTTTATATATATCACTAATTTTTATATTTTCATTTAATTTAAATTTATAAATGTACGAATATGTACGATCGCCGCACCTATTACTTACCCTATAGCAAAGAGTGTAGAGAAAATTGTGTTATTGCGATATAAATTGTTAACAGAGAGTAAAACAGCACTGTTTTTGTAGCATTGTTCTGGAATTCCAGGATAAATTTTATGTATAATGATTGTTTGAATTGTCTCGAAGAACAGACAGATTACCTAGAATAATAAATGTGATGATGCCAAGACAGAAGAGAGACCGTTTAAAGAGTCATATAGCAACTCGTTCTCCATATGCAAGTTAGTAGACTCCAAGAAGAGTTTATTACTAAAGAAAAGTAAAGCCCAGTTTATTTTGAGTTACAACTATTTTAATTTAAAATAAATAAATAGGTGTTTCCCAAAATAGTCAGCCCTTTAACTTTTTAACAGCTGTGAATATTCGAGCTCGCTATGATTTGGTTTACTATTCCAGTAGGAAGTACTTTTGAGTTAAACTGCGAAATCCATCCCTCACTTCTATGGGAGTTGCAAGAGGCAACTTTATTTATTTTTTTTAAAGAACCCCTATCAATTGTCACATCCCTTAAAAGACCTTTTAAGAAGAAAAATAATCCCGCTGACCAAATTTCAAATGGATGGTCCGTCAGAAAATTTTATGCGATCAAACTTTGAATATGGCCCAAAAATTGGGCCATAGTATGGCCCAAAAAATCAATAAACTATGTAATTTCAAATCTGTTAAAGTCTGGTATAAAGAAAAAAATATGTTATGAAAAACTCCATAGAGATGTATAATTATATATGGTCTGAAATATTTTTTATGAATTCCTTTTGGGACATCCCTTACTACAAGTAAGAAATATTTAAACTGCACTAACACTAGAGACTACACTACATTCAGTTATTTTATATTATTTTTATGTATATTTTTTTGTGTAAATTATCTAGAATTCAATGACTTTACCAACATCAAAACCTCCAGCAGGCTAAACGTAACATTTACATTATGGTGTTTTCATCGATGTAAAAATTAGTCGAAGAAATAAATGCAGAGGAAAATGACTATTGATCCTTTTCTTAAAATATTCCTGAGAAACTTTTTGTTTAATGGGTATTGATGCAACAAAGTCACGAACCAAATAAGCAAACATGAGCACACTGATACGTTAAAGCTTCATAAAACATTAGTGATTACCATAGAAATAGGCTTCAATGTCAACATCAGTTGGGTTGGCATTTCTAGTGACGTGAACAGTCTAGACATTGGCTCTGAAGAGTTAACTAAACGACTTCCAAGAATTACTAAACTAGATTCTTCGTAAATTTTAAAATACCGGCATTATAACTGTTTTATCCATAAAACTAACAGGCTTATTAGCACCTTCAGATAGAGTTTAGGCTTATAAAAAAAAAATTAATAATACATAAAAAATGGAAAAAATATACGATAAAAATATTCAAACTAATATTTTATGAAGTAACCTTACTTCATAAAATTGTCGTTATTTTTGCTTATAATATAATACATCTAATACATCTTATATATAATACATCTAACATTGTAAGAAAGTGCATACAGTGAAAAAGTTTACATGCTTCAATGTAAATATTTATCCATAAAATATTATGCTGCCCCCAAATTTGATTTAAATTCCAGAGACAAAACCTAGTCCAGAGAGGGAGGGCAGCCAATGTGAGAATCGCCGAAGCTGACAAGAGAGGGAGGGCAGCCAATGTGACAATCGCCGAAGCTGACAAGTCATGGTCCGGTGGGGAATTGTCAGCCCATCCGTCAACAGACCTACACGAGTCAATAGGGCAACATGTCTTAACACTGTTCAAAAGTTGTTAATAATCAGCTATTCCTCGGGAAGATATAATGTATTTTATTTTAATTGTTTTCCCCCTTGTTTATTAACCATACACTTTTTCTAAAGACAAAACTATACAGGGTTCCCGCTTCAACCTTTAAACCTTTTCCAAGTTATTTAGAAGTACAAAATAAATAAAAAGTTCATGTGAACATATGTAACAAAATGATTCGATAAGCCCCTAGTCACGATTTTTGTGTTTACACTTAATGATTTGTATTTCCGTAACGGGTAGTTTTATTGAATTCATATTAGCATGGGCCTTTATATCGACAACGTTCTTTTTAGAAAAGAAAATTATTTTTGTCCGATGTATATATCAAAATGGCGGCCATTAAAAATGTTCTTATATCAGTCCTTTTTGCAGAAAAATTATGATAACTCCGTTATTTTATGTTGGATCCTTTACAAAATTGGTATCATTGCTTAGACAATTTAATATCTCAACTTTTTTGTCCTCGTAAAAATTTGATAAAATTTAAAGCCTTTGAAATTTTGTAGTAACAATTTGAATGGCGTCCATTTTGAAAATACACACAAGAAAAAATAATCTACAAAAGTGCATTGTGATGTTACCATGTTAAATATAAACTCAATCCATCTACCCGTTACGTAAATAAAAAATGTTGAGTGTAATAACCAAAATGGGAGATAGCTGCTTAACGCAGAATTTCAGAAGATATGTTTACGTATATCTTTTTTGTTCATTTTGGCTTGGTAAAGTTTTTAATGATTGAAGTTTGATACGTTGTATAGTCTATACGTGGTAAGTAGAGAGCTTTTTCTCAGTAAAACAAATTAAGAATTCATGAGATATTTTTAAAATAAATATTAGAGTCAAATCGGATTCCAAAATCAATTTCAAATACATTGTCACAGTTTTGGCACATTTTAGGCAATAGGTAGATTATATCTAATAGTTTTGCAAAAAATATTCAAAAAATTGTATGCCTACAAGATAATCTTTAATGGAGGAATATAGAACTTGAATGAATTAAATATCCTTATAAGATTCGGTAAGTCTAATGTTTTTGCGGCCAAGTTAATTTAAAAGAAGCTAACCCTTTTTCGTTTATATGATCACTTAAATTCTGAAACGAATGCATAAAGAATGGAACACCAGTCGTAATTTTTTTGTAACTAATTAAAACATTGTTTTATTGTAGGATTTATTTTTAATTTCAACCTAAAAACTGTTCTATTTTAACGAGAATTACTTATTTGTTTAAAGTTCATTGTTGGCGATGGTGAGTTTACGTTATTGTTTAGTAAATTATTGCGGATATTTTCCATTACGGTTAAGTATATATAAAGCTGTAACGAGTTAAGTGTAGTAATTAATGTTTTTTATTATAATTGTCAATGATTTATGACAGAGATGTGTAGGTTACATGGACTAGGATAATGATCATGATAATGGTACGAGATCAATAGCGACTACGGCCTCCAATGGATAGATAAATAAGCGAACATTACCTGATCGCTCACCTAGCGCTCAGACTTGGCCGAGCACACGTTCACACGGGCAGGTCTACCACCATAGACAACCATAAAAATCTAGCAAGCTTTATTACATAAACCGTCTAGCAAAGTCTATAGCTGTTAACTTAATCATTTATCTTTTGGCTCACGAAAGATGGACATGATATTATAATGTTAGCAGATTATCCAGAAAACTTACTACATTTGTAGGATGACCATTTTCTATCCTTTTAATAGTTTGTAGTTAAAAGTTGTAAATGACCAATATCTTAATACGTCAATAATACCACTTAAAATGTTTAAACCAATTTGTTATTAGACAATTAATTTAACAGTATCTAACATACCAGAAGTAAAGTAATGAATTTAGAGGAAGTTTTTTAGTGGGTAAACCCGTTTTTAGGGGAGCCTCACACTACATGCTGACCACCTGTGTGCGTAACGCATTTTTCGCCTCTTCCTAAAAAAAATAATAATACATAAAAAATAAATAAATAAATAAAGTAATGAATTTAATAATACATTAAAAAATGTCTAGTTTGTTAAGGAACAAAAAATATAATCTATACATTTTTATGGATCTTCCGATTATTAATAATAAATTATTGTTAACTAAAGATTATAAAATTAAATCAAAGAAGATGTTAAAGGAGGAAAAGAGTAAGTGAGAGTGGGAAATCGTGGTGGTTGTAATGGAAGTAAGGTAACGGTCTAATCAGTGTTCACCCCACAGTAATGGCATTAGGTAGGTTTATCTCTATGAAACATTTTAAGCAGACCTTGAAAATTACTGGTTGAATTTAGTTCCTAATTCTTGTTAAAGAAAATTGGACTCGTATGTAAGCAGGTGTTTTACAAAAAAAAATTAGAAAAATTTGGGTGGAGTGATGCTTGAAAATAAAACTTATAACAATAAAGTTTTATTTCTAAAAATAAATTTACCGGTGAAACTTAATTAGGTTGTATAAAATGAAAAGAAAACTATATTTTTATTAATAAACATGATTAAAAAAAACATATTCAACTTCCAAAGTTCGTTGTTTTACTATATTAGTTTTATTAAAAATTAGAGCTTAAGGAAATTGAAAAAGCAAATTTACATTATCATTCGAACTAACCGGTTTTACCGTTATTTTTTGTAACGAATGTAGTACAGTATTACATTCTTCAAGCTATTTACTTAATGAATGATCTACAATCATAAAGAACAAAATTATTTTGAATGATTTACAGGCAACATTAAATATGGGCAAACATTGTTTTGTGATTGAAATGAAATTAATATTGTGTGTTTAATACTAGTACTTTTTTATTATTTATACAATAAAATATTTATTGAACAGTAATAACACAACATTTTCATTTTTTAAAACACACGAAACTATTATAATAAGAAAAATATCAACTTGCAGTCTATTAGGATTCCAATTTAAAGGGGACGTTCTATTCCCTCCAGTCAGTGAATCTGATGATTGTACCCAACAGATAGCGATGGACTTTTACTCATGGGAAAACTTGGGGCCGAATGGGAAACTCACAAGTTTATCAACGGAGATCACCAATTAAATACAGCCTTAAATCATTGTGCGAATAAAATATGTGCAAAATCAGATAATACCAGCGTAAAAATTGTATTGAAATTGTGATGTTAAGTGCATGATCAGAAATCTGTAGTAGGCCCTAGTTAACAATAGTATCGTCTAAACCGTTTTATTTTTTATGTGAAAATAGCAAATGGTTTTTTCTTTTTTATTTATATAATCTGTTAGACTTTACGTTTCTGAAATTGATTAACCATGTTCCTCCTAAATAGGTAAAAGTGGTTACCATTGCTTATTACTGTTTGTTATGCATTTAAGTACATTTAAGTGGCTTTATACAACAATGAAACTCCAATAAACGGCAGTGAAATGTTATCGTAAATATGATGTAATGTGGACACAGTCAAATTACATTAATTACATTCAAATTACTTGCATTAAAGTATTGATTTCGGCATCCCTTTATAACATAAAAAAAAATATTGGCCAAAATAAAGCCCTTTTGATTGCTATCTGGATAAGGTACTGTTAATTATTCTTGATTTGAATAGTTTATTTCAATCGCTAGGTATTAAAAACATGATGTAACATAGTTGGTCTAGTTAAGGTCAATGATTGTGTTTTAGTAAATATTCTTTTTATGGTTTGAGCATATTACACATTGTACATCTCATTTTAAAGCACTCGAATAATATTTTCTACAATATCTAATATCGTATTTCCATGGACTTTCCTGCTGTTGAAACAAATGTGTTCTTTTCTTGTAATAAAGGTGGATCGATCGAGATTCTTTGAAAACCAGAACCCCTCTTTCTCATATTGTGTTCGTGGAACTCATAATATACAAAAACCAATAGATCGATACCCCTCCAGCCTCTTATATGGTCTAAACGCTCTTTGGACCCACTTCTTAAACTATGTGTTTGGTAAATAAAGTATCATATTTAATTTGTAAAACATGTTGTTAAATACAAATTATTCTAAATAAATATTTTCTAAGGTAAAATAATTAACAAATGTTTACGTTTTTATGTACGTTTTAAAATAATATTTTGTTATGTGTTCGAAAATTACTTTTAACAACAAACAAAAAGGTCTTTTTATTTTTAAATAAATACAATATTTAATTATGTTATAGTTCTATTGTAACAAACCTCATTTGCAAGTAAATTCCTTTAGAGAACTGTAACCAATGCTTTTGATGTGTTGTGCAGTGTTTTACTTAATATATTGAATTAAGAATTTTTGGGTAATATGAAAATCGCCATATTATGAATGAGTTTTCTTACAACCGCTTTGTAAATTTTCATTTATGATTTTGTGTGTAGTAATTTTTAGATCTATAATTCAAAATAAAACTAATTACAAATAAAAAAAAGGTAGCCACGAATAATAATAAAAACTATGAGTAGTTGAGAGGTACTTTTCGTGTATTTAAGACGAATCCAATTGTAGTAAACATAAATTAAAACGGTTCTAAAGTTTACATTACAAATAATGGTTAACTAAGAACAAAACGTAGAAGCTCAACTATAAAGTTTAAAAAGAAACACGTGTAAAAGTTTAAAAAGTGTCATTGAAATAATTTAATTTAATGTAATTGAAATGGATGTTAGTTACGAAGGTTGACTCATTTAATCAGTTAGGGTAAAGCCTTTATTACAAGCCTATATTGCAAAGCCCATAATACAGTACAGTAATTTCGTAGAACACACACTCTTGCCTTCCCTGAGAATACACAGAAAAAATTGCACTTGAAAAAAAAAATTAGAATTAAACTAAAAATAAATAATTAGTTTTTAAAGGTTTTCAGTCAAAACACCACCACTAAGAAGGAGTTGAATACATCATTGATGAAGGATAATACAAGTATAATTTATATTATAACTATTAATTTTAAAAAGGAGAACTTTTCTTTCTTAATACTTTTACATCAGCGTCAAAACCACTGGTTCTATTTTCTGAAATCAAATCATCAATAAAATTACCAATGAGAGCTACAGCAGGCCTATTTGAAGTGCCCAGATCTAAGTTCATGTGTTGATCGGACGGCAGCGCAATATCTCCACATTCTATACAGAGCTCAGGAGGGTCGTCTCATTTCCAAGAGTTAAATATTTACAAACCTTGTTCCTTGTTCCTTCAGATACAGTAACTCTCTAGGGCGCTGTTTAACATGTCTTTCTCAAGAATTTCTGATACTAACATGGTTTTACACGCTGTAGGGAATCTTTGTAAACGGTTTGACTTCTTTGCTTGTATTATTATTTTAACATTAGCGAACTATTTTCTAAATATTCTTAACATTTTCTAAATATTCTTCGAATTAAGTAACCATATATAACCAATTATTTTATCATTCAATATTATATTTTAGTAAAGCGTAATTTTTTCCATTGAATATTTTTTATTTTAAATTTATTATGCTTCTTTTATTATTGAAAATGCCAGAATGTTGGTAGAACTGGATTATTTTATCAGTCTCTTATAAACTACTTTAAACCACACAGGAAAAGTTAATTGCTTCCATAAGCCGCTAATTTTAGAGCTAATTTTATTATTTGCAAAATACAGTAAAAGGCATTGATTTCAACTTTTCTTTATGGTTCCAAATTTTCTAGTTTATTTATTTAACAGAAACTCATTTTGCTTAATTTCTTACAAAAGATTTGAATTGTTCTTCTTTTCTAGTGATTTATTAAAAGTAAAAATTTCCTGAATGTTATTTTCAAGAATTTAGGACATTTCGTGGCACAATTTTTATTCGTAATTGTTTAAACTTCAGTTTGATTACTGTTGCAAAAAACCAAAACCAGCATGAAAAATAAATACATAACGAAATAAATCTAAAACTTTGGTGAGTAAATTAGATTTAGAAGTTGTTTTATCTTAACATTTCATTTTACCCCGCCAAAGTGGCCAGTTCAGTTTCACCAAGCCCCTTTATTACGAAGGACACAATTTATGTCCTGTGACTTGACAAGACCCGGATCGTCATTGTGTCCTTGTCCTCTTTAATGACGATAAAATACTCATTACACCAACTTCTTGCCATAACATCAATCCTGCTTGCAAAAGTTAATTCGGTTTTATCACAATGCACTATGGTAATACGCTTTTGAAATTAAACCAAACTATACAATCAATATGTATTTCAAGTAAACTTTATATGGCAGCCTACTTAATTCGTACAACCTATATTTTTCTTTGAATTTTTTGTACTTTATAAAATTTTAAATACTAAAAGTAAGTTTTATTTATTGGTGGTTTAAATGGACCAGTTAGCGACCGCTTTGACTAAATTACAGTATATTAAGCAACATTATTAATGTACTTGAATGATTATTATGCATATGTACTCAAGGCTTTTTCAAGCAGATGGGAATTTAGTTTTACTCGATTATTATAATGTGATAGTCACAGGGAGTTTTTATTTCTGGTAAGACTGTCACATGGCGGTAGACCAAGCTCCCACAACTAGATTCTTGCAAAGCAAGTAACATTTTTTACTCTTTTTTCTTGATAATTTAATGGAATTTTAAAATGGTTAGTGGTTATTCTGAACATTATTCTGAACAACTGGCTGGGTAGCTGAGTGGTTATAGTGCTCGCCTTTGAATTCAAAGGTTGCCGGTTCGATCCTGAGAAAAGTTAGTAGCTTTTTAAAGGTTCAATTTCGGACCCAGTTGCCATTTGTCATTGGGCTATTAATTAATGATGCTTTCTAACAACTGGTCGATGTTAGATAGTAACAAGACTGGGGTTTGGACCGTTCCCCGTTAAAACGTTAAAAAATGCCACTGGCGTAGAAACACCAAAAATAAAACATAATAAACCTAAGAATTCGATATGTAAATTGGATTTTCGTTTATTTAGGGTATTAATAATTTATTTTTCGAAACGTTGAAGACGCTTCCAATATTTGTAGAAACCATAATAAATAAATAACCAGTTATAAACCTTAATAAAGCCAGTAATAAACCGTAATAAACCAGTAATAAAGTTTATATTTAAAAATCTACGATGTTGGGAGGCATAAAGAGGCAAGAATCTTCCGTTTTTATTTAACATAAATTTGGAAAAGTTCAATATGCGTTCAAAGCTAAGTTCAAAGCTAATAGGCGTTTTTTTTATATTAATTGAACCGTGATTTCATTAGATTATAGGCCTACTCCAATGCACTTAAGTTAAAATTAAGGACAAGCTTTGTATTAAACACTATTTGAGTTCTGATCCATCTTTTTACATTTTGACCTAAATTTGTATATTTCGCCTCTTCAGCTACAAATTAAATCGTAGTCTGTTGAACATGCTCATAAAATGATTAAAGTTTATGTATTAGCTCAGTAAAATACATATTCTAGTGGTCGGTTACTGGTGCATTAGTGGTAGGTAATTGGCGAAAGTGGTCGGTTATTGGTGATTTTGCAAAAGTTTTTAATGTAACAAAAAAGTTAATCTAAGATATTTGGGGGAAAATAAATATATTTATTGTTTAATATACTAGATGAAGTTACTAATAAACCACCAAACATATTTAATTTGTTCATGAATTATAACGACACTTTTTCAAGTTAAAAAAGTCTTAAGTGGTCAGTTATTGGTGCATTCACCCTATAACATGACATATTCATTGCTATATCTACTGAGATAAACTTGAAAGATATTTATATAACATATTACTCGGTTTTCTTGTGTTTTAATTTCCGTCTTACTTGTGGCTTAAAGGCGTTCAAAGTACAAACGTTGCATAGGCCTACTTTACCCTTGTTCAAAGACTATTTCCAGTATGTGTATTTATTCCAAACAAATTGTGTATGTGGTGGTTCGAGAGGTCTATAATTATGCAAGATAAGTTCGGGAGAGTTCACTAAGTGTTTTCGAACAGTCTGAAGCTGCCAAATTGCCTAATAGTTGTAGAAGGGGACAAATAACTTCGTCTGTTGTGCTCCGTACACAAACTTTAACGCCAATACCTTTGCTAAACTTTCAAAAATACGTAAATTTTTTATGATGAATAGATTGTTTAGCGAATAAATTAATAATAATGATTAGTAAAACCTCACACACTTAAACGATAAAGGAGGGGGAAGGGTTTGGAAAACTAAATATTGTGTATAATTTACTTATGCTGCATTTTTAACAACACAATAATTCATTAATGTTATTAAATCTTTGTTATGTGATCTGTATTATTATAATTATATTTTTAAGTAATATACACTTATTTTCAGTCACGGCTTCGCCCGTGACTGAATTTATTTTTTTAGGTAATAAAATCTTTAAAAGAGCAACAAAATCTTCTTCCTTTAGAATGACATTGAAACAAAAAATTACTGTGTTTTGAGCTCTGAAGGAATTTTGCAAAACATTTTCTTAATGAGAACCATTGAGCAAAAAAGAGCAACCATGTCAAATTTCAACCCCGTAGGCCCTACAGTCATTTTATAATCATGTAGGGTGGAGCCCTAAAGAACATAAAAAACTATATTTTTAAAACTGTTTCTTAGTAAACACCTATTAGCAAAACGGAACATAAACGTTAAATTTCAACACCGTAGGATTTATGGTAATTTTGAGGATTTGTGGGGAGAAGCCCCTGGAATAATTTTGAAGTTCCATGGGGCGGAAAAGAACTTCGAAAACTATATTTGCAAAGCCGTTTCTGAGTGAGCACCTATTTGGAAAACGGAGAATCCACGTTAGATTTTAATCCCTTAGCATTAATTATGGTAATTTTGATGTTCCTTGGCGTGGAGCCCTAAAGTAAATTTGCTAAATTGTTTCTTAGTGAGCAACTATGAGCAAAGAGAAACGTCCATGTCAAATTTCAACCCCGGAGGCCCTCAAATGTTTTTGAAGTCCTGTTGGGCAGAGCCCTAAAGAACTTCCTAAACTATATTTGCAAAAGCGTTTCTTAGTAAGCACCCATGAGCAAAGAGGAATTTCCACGTCAAATTTCAACGCCGTGAAGGCCTTAATGTAATTCTGAAATCCAGTGGGGTAGAGCCCTAAAGTTCTTTAAAAACTATATTTGCAAACCATTTTCTTAGAGAGTACCCATGAGCAAAGGGAATCCTCCATCATATTTCAACCACGTGGGCGTTAGAGTAATTTGAAAGTCTAGTGGGGTGCAGACCTAAAGGGCTTCAAAACTATATTTGAAAAACAGCTTCTTAGTGAGCACCCATGAGCAAAGAGGAACGTCCATGTAAAAAATTTCAACCCCGCGAATGCCCTAAAGTAATTTTGAAATCCAGTGTGGCGGAGCCCTTAAGTGCTTCAAAAACTATATTTGCAAAACAGTTTGTTAGTACCTATGAACTGTAAAAAAGTATATAGTAATAAAATACGAAATAAAGTAAACTGCACTTAATACAACCAAATTACACCAGAATAAAAGTAATAGTACATCACTATAATCTTGACAATGTCAAACATAAATAAACATTATATCTCACACCTGGTTTCTGATTAGAAAGCTATGCTTATTAAAAAGCTACGCTTATAAGCATTTTCTTGCATGAGTCATCATGTGGCAGATGTAAACAAACCTAATTCAATTTCCATAATCATATGTTAGAATACAAAAATGTTGCTTCCATAAGAATAACGTGGTAACTTTGAGGACGTCTAGGGCGTAGCCCTTTGTGAATATTAATATGAAAATAGTCAGACTTTCCTATTTTGAGCCCAAAGAATGAGTATACCAAATTTCAGCACTCTAGCTAGTCGGGAAGTTGGAGAATTAGTGATGAGTGAGTCAGTGAGTGAGTGAGTGAGTGAGTGAGGGCTTTGCCTTTTATAGATATAGAAGATTAATATTATGTTTCTATATTTTTAAGTAAAAGGACTTTCTTTATTTATCCTTTTTTTTCTCCTTTGATTAAACCAAAATTATCAATATAAGTATAATGGTTAACAACATGTTTAAAAGTAACAAATTTAACTCATATATTGTTATTACTACGAATATGATGATGATTGAAATAATAAAATGTAAAAATCAATTACTGAGACAGCCAGGATGTTCCTAGTAACATTCTGCAGTTCAATATCGAAGGCATGTCAGCCATGGAAAATAACTTTGTTGTTTCATGACTGACTGCTCTGGTCTTCCCTGCAGTCATGAATTAGTAATAATTGTAGAAGGTTCAATACTTATGATTTGTGTTTATTTGTTTCTATATAGGCCTACTGTTTAAAAAATAATGTTATCATCGCTATAAACAATTTACACTGTTTATACAACTTAGTTCAATTCAGACCCTAAGGTATTTTTTATGTAAATTTTGAAATCTTAAAAAGAAAAATTAAACACCCCCGTCGCAGCAAACCTGCGTACTCAGCGAATTTCCAATGGAATCTTGGTATATTTTCTATTTCCCCACAAAACCCATGGGGATGAGAGTATATAATTTGGTCACCATATTAGTTTTTCTGTAAATATGAGTTAAACCCTACCTAGTGAATGTGCATACCAATTCTCATAAATTTATGGTGTTATTTTCATTTTCCCCATAAACTCCATTGGGGTGAGTACGTAGGTTTGTCGCCATATGGTTTTTTAAAGCAAATATATGTTAAACGCTTTAATGAATGTACATACCAAGTTTTATCAAGATATGCCAATAAATAAGCAAGATATAAGGTTTTGTTGATTTCCCTTAAGTATAACATAGAAAACATAGTTTTTGGATTTTTGCCATAACCATTTAAGCTAAGAAAAAAATTCAAAATACTGGATTGTTTTTTTTAAGCTCTTTCAAATGGTTTAAGCTAAAACTGTTGAATTTTATAAACTAAATTAAAAAAAGCAAAAAAAAAAACACATTTCTTACCCTTTTGAACCCCATGAAACCCGGTTCCCATGGTCCGATCATTCTGGTTCGCGAACCCAATCAAGTAGATGCTGGCCCACACCCTTGTACCAAATTTCATCAAAATCGAAGGTCAAAATCAACGTTCAAAAATTATCGTGTTCACGGGCACACACATATGTTATACATATATATATATATATATATATATATATATATATATATATATATATATAAATATGTTATATATGTATATATTTAAATATGTTTGTTTTATACATATATATAAATTTGAACGAAGGTTTTTTTGCCTATAGGGAAATTCGCTAAAAGAAAATTTCTCAATATCTCTAGGAAAATATTAGGAAAATATATGTACTATAGTACTGTAAATATGTAGTAGTGTAATGGAAAGAATGTTTTACAAATATATATTTGAAAAGTCAGTTGAACAACAAAAAATCCTTAAAGTTTTTAGTAAGAATTAGGACAAAATACGTAACCCGTCATCAGTTGCACGATATTTAAATCCTTCATAATGAAGGTCCTGTATAAAATGGTCGTACAGCTGCACAGTAGAATACTTTTTTTCTAAATCTAGTTTTTAAATAATCAAGCTGATACATTTTTATGTATATTTGAAGTTGAAGTTGGCCTCTGGTAACTTCAGAATAAATGAGTAAAATACTTTAGGCCTGGTTTCTTTCCATGCTTACTCCCTAAAAGGAAATTGTCTTTGAGGACATACCTAATTCGTTAGTCCAAACAATTAATATTAATCATTTTATAATTAAATTGTTCTTGAAATTTATATAAAAAACTTTAGTAATCACATTGACAACACTAATGAGTAGGGGGGACTAGCCGAAGGTAAGGCAGGAGCGGCACAGGAGCGGCAAAGAGCGGCAACCCCCCCCCCCCCCGAAGAAACAGTAGGGTGTTTGGTTCCTCCTTTTTTTTTTTTTTTTTTTTTTTTACTCATTAGCATATTAAACTACATTGGAAAAGTAGTGTGCTTTGGAGACTTATAGGTCAAGAAGTGCAATTGATCTCTTTTAACATGCGATGGTGGAGACGAAGGAGCAGCAAAGGCGGAGCAAAGGAGGAGCAAAGGCGGAGCAAAAGTGAGTAAAAGTAGTGTGCTTTGGAGACTTATAGGTCAAGAAGTGCAATTAATCTCTTTTAACATGCGATGGTGGAGACGAAGGAGCGGCAAAGGCGGAGCAAAGGAGGAGCAAAGGCGGAGCAAAAGTGAGTAAAAGTAGTGTGCTTTGGAGACTTATAGGTCAAGAAGTGCAATTAATCTCTTTTAACATGCTGTGGTGGAGACGAAGGTAGGGCAAAGGTGGGGACGATGGTGGGGTAACGATGGGGAAAAAGTAGCGTGCTTTGGAGACATATAGATCATGAAGTGTAATACAACTCTTTAACCATTTATATAAGGAGCAAAGCATCCTCTACTTGCTCTACCGCGGTAACAAGAACATCAATTCCAGGACTGCGGAGTGGGATAATATTACGCAACACCCATCGCGCCATCCTTTGTCTACAGGTCCAAACCGGTATAAACCCCCAGCCACCAGCATCCGGCCACCTGCACAAACAAAAGAAGCCGAACGACCCTTCTCAGATTTCATCGACCACCTGCATCCGGCCACCTGCACAAACAAAAAGATTGAACACCTGCGAGACGACCCTTCTCAGATTTCATCGACCACCTGCATCCGGCCACCTGCACAAACAAAAGAAGCCAGTCACCTAAACAAACAAAAGAAGATTTATGATGTCTAGACACTGTGGAATGTGACAAACACCTCTGGGACGACCCTTCTCACGTTTCATCAACCACCTGCACATTCCACAGAGAGGGGAGCGAGACAATGAACATCCGTCTGACCTCACGCCTGCGTGGGAACGTCTACTAACCATCTGACTAGTTACATAACAACGCGTTTCTTATTTCCCGCCAAACCCACTCCGTGGAGTTGCGCGTCCCTTTCACGACCGGCAGCTTACATAACAGAGGTTGCGTAACCAAGCCGAGCGCGCGTCATCCATTTACTCCCCCACCCGGCCTCTGTCTCCGCCTAGCCATCGTAGTGAACGGTCGTCCCCGCACCTCGCTCCGCTTCGCTGCTGCTGCTTTGTGCCTGTACCAGTGATTGTACATTCTTTGAATATTCAAAACTTCCATTGTAAGTATTATTCTCATTTACAATTAACTAGTTGTATTTAAATATAGATTTTGTGATAGGTCTTAGTGGTTTTACATTTATCAAGTTATTGAAAGAGTAGGATACACATAGTTTTCACAGCCTCTTGCACAATAACGTTAAAATATTAGTGTATGTAAACTATATATTTTTGAACTTAAAAAAATAGTAGTCAGGTTTGGATTTGTGTGGACTATGAACTGTAGCGTAACTATTTTAAATAATTCGTTTTGTTCTTTCATATTGAACGCAAATCCTAACTATAATATTGGGTTTCTGTAACGATTGTTTGCACTAGTGATGCAATTTTTGAGACTTTATATTGGAGTAAAACTATTATTCACTAGTAGAGCAGTTTTGAAGACTTTATTTTGAACTTAAATCTTTATTGTCATTTCATGTGTACTTGTAGTATAGAGGTGTAAATGAATTTTTGGAAGCTCCCATTCCCTTTAAGTCTAAGAAGATTAGACTACCAAATTAATTTTAATACATAGCATTATTATTTTAGAGATCATCATGAATGCCGTGGAACGTCGCTTCTCCTGTGCGACTTGTGGCAAAGCCTTCAAGACCAAGTACCATCTCACCCGGCACACGCGTTCTGTCCACGAAGGAATCATCTTCCCGTGCCCGGTGTGCGACAAGTCGTTCGCGAGGGAGGAGAACGTGCGCCGCCACGTCACCGCTGCACATCTCCCTCAACCAATGATAAACCCAACATTTAGACCGGGTAGGTATCTTAAACATTATTTATGCTCACTAAACAGTCAGTTATCTATAAACTTTAAAAATTCTACTCTCATTCGTATTATGCATAAGGATGAGAAATAAATCCAATTTAGCATCCACCCCACTGTAACTTGACTCACTTATTTTGCTTCCAATTTAGTTAAACACTTTGTCGCGCACAATTATATCCATCGTAAAACATCATTATCATTTTAAATTTCTGTAATATTCACACTAGTGATGCACTTATGATAAAAAGATTTATACCTTTCACTGTGTTTATACATCTAATATGAAATATACTAATCATGTCTATGATTTTTTCTTATAGGCTTCGTGCCCACACCGAGTCCGGCGAAACCACGACCCGACCCCTCTTACGCTCCTGACTTTGAGCCGAGGCCCGGCCCCTCTTCTGCTCCTGACTTTGAGCCGAGGCCCGACCCCTCTTCCGCTCCTGATTTTGAGCCGAGGCCCGGCCCCTCTTCCGCTCCTGACGTCGAGCCGAGACCGGGTCCGTCCCATGCCCCCGAGCCATCTTAAGCCCCAGAGCCTACTGGAGTTCCCACAACAGGTATGTACTAGTCTCTTACTTTAAACTATTAATTTACAAACTTGTATCAAATGTAAATATTCATTCAGATATTTCATCCACACTAAAGTGGTCATACTATCAAAGGATTCTATTGTAAAGATTAACCAATTTAATATTGAATTAATCTTAGTCACAATGTAGACGTTCAGAAAATATTAGTTCTTTCCTTCATTTCTATCATTTAATGAATCCCAATACAAAGTGACTATATTAAACATTCAGATTTTCAAATTGGTTTGGAAACTGATTCTTTTTCTGGTTTATCATTATAGTTATAAATGCGACTACAGAATTTTGTATGATTTCAGGCCATGTGTGTGATGGGTGTGGAAAAACCTTAACGAGGAAGGCTAATATGCAGATCCATGCTCGCAAACACTGCAGAGCCCTAAGTGCGGAACGACAGTCCGAACAACCAGCCAGAGTCCAACAGCAATCACATGCCCCATCGAACACCAATTCCTTCACCCCTCTCCATAAAAGTTCTTTCATCCTCCTTCCTCGCGACATCGCCATGAAACATGCTGTGGTAAATGTGTATAACAATGCGGATGAACGCTGCTTTGAATATGCCATGCTAACCAAATTTATTAAAAATGCTCGTTATGATCGACTTACTGCAAATCATTTTACAGCAGAGGTTAGGGCACGAGCTAATTTGAATTTCGAGGGATTGGAGTTTCCTGTCAGACCAGACAAAATCCACACATTCGAGCGCAATAACCCCGGCGTAAGGATAAATGTGTATGGTGTGGACAAAAAGAAAAAGAAGAAGTATAGTAAGCATCAAGAAGAGCACTATGTGTATCCACTACGAGTTACAGACAAGGAGAAAGAGATGCATTTTGACCTTCTTTTCCTATCTAATGGAAACACTTCACATTATGCTTACATTAGTAATTTCAGCAGGTTGGTGGCTAGGCAGTTAACTCAAGGTCATCGTCGGCTATTTATTTGCAAGACATGTTTTGCATACTTTAGCAGTAGGCCGAATAAATTGGGCATCAGAGGTGCAGAACGACTGGAGGAGCACAAGCTTTATTGTTCATTGCGCAATCCTATTCACAACAAAGGTCGGAGGAAGGGATTAGCGCATTTCTTTGGGCCACCCCCTTCTGCAAGTCTACCTGCTCAGATGTTTCAACCAAGTCCTAAGCAACCACAGCAGCTAGCGCAGCAGATTCGGAGATCGCCTTCGTTTGGCGAGGCGCAGCTCACTTCAAGTTAGATAATCAACTTCATTGGAATTTTGTAAAGCAAGAAAAAGAAGTCTCAAGATGTAAATAGCCTTTATAAATTTGATAGTTTTCGTAAGCAATAAAAAAAATCCATGTACATTACAGCATAAACTACTGTCTTTTATTTTAAGATGAAACCCCAATACTTTACTTTAAGAAAAATGTGTATGTCATTATAGTTTTAGTGTCAGTAGCCTGACGTTGGTGGGGCAACGGTGGGGAAAAAGTAGTGTGCTTTAGAAACATTTAGATCATGAAGTGTAATGAAACTCTTTAAACATTCGCTGCATGTACTCTCATATTGGAAATTTTAATTGTTGCACATAACACATTGTGTGACATAGTTACTTTTCTCTTTTCTTGTTTCGTTTTATTTACGTATGCTTTTTCTTTTCTGTACTTACAAGAATAACTCAAGCTAAGGATTAAGGTTTAACAGTAATCTTATTTATTGTATGTATCGCAAATTCTTTCATTTTTTTTATATGAATTGTAACGCGCACACACACTTTTTCGTTTCCCTTGTATGTATTGTAATGTAAATCGTTTTTTCTTGTAATAAAAATGAGTACAAAAAAAACCACTATCTTTTTGGTTTACTCTTTGCGCAAACTCGACATAACATTTACTTTTAAAGACAAAAGAGTATAGAAACTTAGTATTTTACTTTCAGTGTCAAAAGAGCTTTATAGTTTAGTTAGTATTTATACATATTTGTGCGGACTTAGCATTTATAATTTACTTTCACAGTCAAAGAGTCTAGTAAATTAGTTTTTCACTTTCAAAGTCAAAAGAGCCTGTTAGTTTACTTAGTATTTGTACATATTTTTGTACACGTTTAACAGACTCACGATTACACTTATAGTTTTCTTTCAAAGTAAAAGACTCAAAAAGTAAATGAACTTACAACTATGTTGGGGAGTATCAAATGAAAACAAAAATTTCAATACACATTACTAGATTTATTGAAAAAATCTTAAATCCAACATTGGATGTTTTATCTAAATAAACGTTATAAAAGTCAAAATAAAATATTTACTTATCACAGCAGCAAATTGCCCACCTAATTACACTCATGCGACTAAGTAGTTAGATTTGGTCACTTCTGGCACAGGTCAGCTGCCCCGGAAGCCACGTGCCGGGGCACATAGCTTCCGGTCGTATATTAAATGAGGGGTGAGGAGGTGGGGTGAGCGTTTGAAGTAGATTTGCGCATAAATTAAAAGTTAGTTCAAGACTGAAATTCAACAATTTGGGAGTGAACTAAATGTGCGCATAAATTAACCGGGTTCAACTAAAACTTCGCATAAATTAAAAGTTAGTTCAAAACTGAAATTCAACAGTGAAACAAAAGTAGAAGTTAGTTGAAAAAGGAGAGGGGATAATTGCTTCAAGGTCATCCGGAGGAAGTTTTTAAAAAAAGACTGAACTTCTAAGAGTTCAGTTTAACATCGATCGTCGTACAGGTCAGTCGAAACCGACGAGCGACCGAAGAATAGCTTCAAGATCATTCCTCGCCGTCGAAGATACATCCGAAACTTGGACGGGGTTCTGTGGATTCGGTGAAGGCGAAGTTCTCGGAGGATTCTCTCTCGGGTGGGTAGTAGACGATATTTCGTGAACTTGTACTTGTTCTTGGTTTGTATCCATCTTCTTGTAGTGTGTAATTTAGAGCGGAGTAGTTGTCGGTCGAAGAGCGTATAGAAGAATGAAACAGGAATTGTCGTGAGCGCACTTATATAAAGAAGGGTGGGGGTAAAATATGAAAACCTGCTGAACACAGTCGATAGGTGTAACAAGTTCGAAGTTGTGGAAACGTAACATCGAACGCAAAATGTTGTGAATAACATTATCATCAACGTGAACCTGCGAAGTTCTAACAGAGTATAACGGGTTAAAACTTAATTTCTTCCTCACTTTTGTTAAATTTGTTTTAGTCTTTGAAACCGATGGTTTGGAATTATTTTGTAATATATGTTGTGTCCGCAAAAGTTTCAATTTCAAACATTGCGTATTCATCACAAGAAGTATGTCAGACGTGTAGAAGTGAGAACAAGACTGATGAATGAGATATAACGTCGAGCACGCGAAGGTGATTCAAACAGGACGACATGTGCTAATGTAAATGAAATTTCAGGTTAGTAGCAATTAGACTTGTATAATGAAGTTGGCGAAACGTATATATAATGAGTAGGAAGGATGCGAACAACACACAAATGCGAGTTAATTAATGGTCGCGGTGCGATGAACAATCGTCTTTTATAACGGTTATCGCGTGAGAAGATCAGTTGCGCATGAGCGCCCAAGTGGAACCTCCCGTGTTCACTCAAGCGGAACCCCCCCCCCCCCCACCCCCGTGACTAATGAAGCGGAACCCCCCCCCCGTGACTAATGAAGCGGAACCCCCCCCCGTGACTAATGAAGCGGAACCCCCCCCATAAAAAATGGAGATTAATTCCCCCCCCGGTGTTCACTCAAGCGGAACCCTGCCGGGTCGATGACCGGTCAATGGCCGGTCACGACCGGTTGCTAACCCCATCTAATTACCACACTTCACATCCCATGCCAGCCATGAACTACTATTGTTTGAATGAAACTGAATTAAACATGGCAGCCACCATGGAAAATTCTAACCTCAAACCTTGGTTTTACGTCACTGCGCATGCGCCGCTCCCACTCCTTCGTTTCATTTTTATGCTGCTATAACTTGTACTGGAGTGAGCCAACTTCACGCTACGGCGCCTAGTCCTGTATTACTCATTTTAGCGCTACTGCGAATGCGCCTAGTCTGTATTACTCACTTTAGCGCTGCTGCGAATGCAACGAGTTCTCCGGATCGGAATCACTCCTCGCTATTGCGCATGCGCCGAGTCCTGTATTACTCAATTTAGCTCTACTGTGCACGGAAAGTTCTAACCTCAAACCTTGGATTTTACGTCGCTGCGCATGCTCCGCCCCCACTCCTTCGTTTCACTTTTACACTGCTGCGAACTGGAGTGGATTGAAGACTGTACTGGAGTGAAACAATTCCCCCACCACTGCATTAATTACTCCCACCACTCGAAAACCCGAGGAGCGATATGAGCCCAATTTTCGCGTCAGTCGTCAACGAGTTTTCATAGCGAAAAGTCGTTGGCGACTCGGTAAGAGGTTCAAATATATAGTAGGCCTATATATATTTGAACTTCTTATACTACGTTGCGTTCTTTAATGCAATGTGGTATGTGTGTGTGTGTGTAAATATTAGTTGTAAGTTGCACTTAATTTAAGAATTAATTTGCGCATTGCGATGTTAGTTATAAGTTGTGTTTAGCGTTAAGGTGTATTAATTTTAAGAATAATGATGGTATTTGGTTGTGTTGAATTATTTGATATTTAATAATGATGTGTTGTTAGTTTTAAGTGTTGGTATTAATAATTAATGTTGTTGTTTTGCCTTTCAGCTAGATGATAGGGGGTAGATTAAATGTAAATTCAGAAGTTCGGTTGAACTTCACTTAGAAGGGGTGGGACATCCGCAAATTGCGGACTAGGTTTTTGCATTTTGTTTAGGAATATGATTGGGTGGGATTAGTTGGGTGGGTGTTAGAGTTGCGTTTCTGCATTAGGTGTTCCAATTTCCCTTCGAATTCACGGTTACGGTAGACCCGGACCGGACCGTTACGGTAGACCCGGACGGGCCAAACAAAATTGCGTCGATGTCCCTCGCAGAACGTAACTAGTGGGTTGGGAGTGGGAACCGTTAGGCAAACAGGGTGGTGGGAACAGTTACTACTGTTCCCATCACCTTGGTTCTTTATAAGTCTTGAATGACCTTGACCCACTTTCGGAAGGGTCAATGACCGACCCCCCCCCGTGTTCACTCAAGCGGAACCCCCCCCCCGAAAATTAAAATGCCTATAACTCGATAATGGATTAACGGATTAGGACAAGCAATACATCATTGAAAAGGTCTATGTAAGAGGAACATTTTAGTTAAAGAAGAATTTACTTATCTTATTTTAGTCGAAAGTTATGCAAATTATTTGAAATAAATACCCCCTCTTTTTCCTTCCCTTCCACCTTCCCCCACTTAACGGCTGTTAACCCTTCTCATTAGCATACTGTTATAAAAGACGCATCGACCACGGCTAACGTTTCATTCTGTTTCCAGACGTTACGCTGCGAACTGCGAATAGAACTACCACGATGTCATCCCTGCCGACTACAACTTCCACTACAGCCCGCTCTTCTATTACAAGTTCAACTTCTACTTCTACTACGGCTTCAACTCCAGTCAAGAAAACTCTTCGCTTGAAAAATGCTCCCGACTGGTATAAGAAGCAACTAGACTCGAAACCTTCAACTTCTGGAGCTCCTCTTCCCCCGGCCAACAATACCACACATCGCAGCATATTTTCACCACCTTCGTCTTCAAATGACTCCACACCGCCTTCAACTAACATGCCGCCACCGCAGAAGCCAGCTCCCCGTCCTAATTCCCCTTCATTTGAAACCTTGCTTCATCGTCTTAGTACACCTGTCATTCCACTGTCACCAATGCCTCCTACCCCACCACTTACTATTCCTAAAGATCACACCTATCCTAAAAATAAATCTCCTAAGTCTGCTCCTTCAGAGCGTTTCCAATTATTAAAAGAAGAGCGTCGTAGGGCATTTAGCCGTCCCACTACTTGCCCTGAAGTGCTCGCTAGGGGAATTAAGAAAGGATCAGCTTGTGGAAGGAAATGTGTTAAGAACGAGAGTTTCTGCCGTGTACATATCGTGAAACATCTTTCCGAACCACAACTGGCAGAAATCCCCACTGTTGAAGACGATCCTGAAATAATATCCGTCAGAGGAGAGAGGCTTAAGAAAGGTTTGAAATATTTTTTTCTAAGTGTTGTTGACCACCAACACATATTGGCAAAATGTAACGGCTTAAAATATAAAATTAGAGTTTGTGATAATTTGTGTAAAGAGAAGAGATTTAACAATTTAAATTCTCAAGACTTTCTCCTCAGGGATAAAAAGGATCGTATTACAAGGTGGGGGCGTAAACAGTAAATTCACATAGTTTTTTCCAAATTTTGCTAAAAAAAATAATGGGGGAGAAACACAATGCGTTATAGCGTTGTGTTTCTCCCCCATTATTTTTTAACACTCTAAGTCTCGTGACCTACTTTTCTGAGGTCGTTGTACAGTTATATGACCTGTCTGACTTGCATTGTTTGCCGGTGTAGCTTCATATAGCGTGCAAAGAATGGTTCCTAATGAAATCTCATCAGCATTCAAAGACAGAGACTGTTGTTTTGCAAGTTAATTAGTCTTGAAATAATGAAGTAGGAAACGTATATGTAATGAGTAGGAAAGATGTGAACACCGCAAATGCGAGTTAATTAGTGGTCGCGGCGCGATGAACATTTGTCTTCATTATCACACAACGACTATCTCGTGAGAATATCAGTTCCGCATGAGCAGCCAAGTGGAACCCCCCCCCGTGACTAATGAAGCGGAACCCCCCCCCTCCGTGACTAATGAAGCGGAACCCCCCCCTCCCCCCGGAAAATTAAAATGCCTATAACTTGATAGCGGATTGACGGATTAGGACAAGCAATACATCATTGAAAAGGTCTATGTAAGACGAACATTTCAGTAAAAGAAGAATTTAGCTATCTTATTTTAGTCAAAAGTTATGCGAATTATTTGAAATAAATACCCCCTCTCTTTCCTTCCCCCACTTAACGGCTGTTAACCCCTCTCATTAGCATATCGTTATAAAAGCAAAGCGAGCGTTGTTCACTCCTTCATTCTGCTTTCACGCGCCACACTTGTTGTTTCATCTCTGCCGTTATTATTTGTTTAAAATGCTTCCTCACCACAGTGAAAACTTCAATCCTTCCGAAATTGCTGATGTTTTCCAACAACCTGAAGAAGATGTGATAGATTATTATGATAGTAGCAGTGACAATGAAAATGATAGTAGCAGTGACAGTGAAGATGACGGTGAAAATGTAATTGAACTTGATGAACAAATGAGACCAATCTACATCGATGAACAATTTCCTTTTGATACAATAGAAAGATTTATTACGGAAGCACACAAATGGCTAAATTTAGGATTCAATGTTATAATTGGTTCAGCTATTGTGTATAATGACAGTAGGTTCTTCTGTGTAACACCAAATACTAGAGAACGTATGTTAACTTGGCAGGATGATATTATGAAGTGTTATGAGCTCGAAGTTAGCATTGGTGGCTACTTTGTCGCACAAGTGGTCTAATAACCACATTACCCTTCCCTCACCCCCACTTTATCCCTTCCCAATCCTTTTTCCTTCCCCCTCCCCATTTTTAAAACTTATAAAAGGCGGACTATGAACCTCCATGTTTTTAGTCTGTTTAAACGAAATGGTGAACAAATATGCTGTCTAAAGATACTCCATTTGTTAATTATTTTGAAGTTAAAAATGTTTATATTAGTACAAATGAAATGGAAGAAGACAATATAGAGGAAAATTATAACGAAACTGATAATGATTCCACAATGGAAGAAGAAGAAATGGTACAGTTTGAACAAGAACTCTTTGAAGAACTGATAAATGATAGTGACGAAGACATAGTAAAGGAAGCTATTGATACATTTATATTAGATTCATCGTTGGATTCACCCATATCACCTTTATTGTCTTCTGAATCCGAATCCGAATTGGACTAAAGTAGTCCCCCCACTTTATTATTCAAGCAATTCTTATAAATTGTGAGTTTTGTCATTAGTAAGTCAGCATTTGTTGGAGCTACATGTATGGTTAAGAATGTCTCCTAGAGATACTTCTTTTATACAATTAATTGAAATTGTGAGACAACGAAATATTACATTAGTCCAAGAAGAAGATGAAGTTGAAACAATCGACATAATACAAGATCCTGTAGAAGAAGCGATGGAAGTAACAGAAATTGATCTAGAACCTTCAATGATGGAAGTGGTTGAAACACATAATGAATCTCAAGATGTAGAAGAGACTGTTTCATATTCAGTTTTTTGGGAATTTGCGTCAAATATATATGTTATAATTCAAATTGAAGCTATTAATTCTGAAGAAGTGGTGGGGGAAACTTCTCCCCACCACTAGCTTAAAGTTGGTGGGGGAATGTTCATAAATGTGTTAGTTATTTGCGTAGAAGCTTATTCGTCAGGAAACTGTCGACTAAAAATGTTCAATCCCAACGCAACTACAGAACCTTCTTCGAGTAACTGTCGAGTACAAACGTTTCGTGCTGTACCTTTTGAACCTTCGTACTATAAAATGATAGGTATTCATGAGATTGCAGTCAATGATCAGAAAATGTTCAAAATATTCTGTTCTCGACTTAATAGAACCGTACGTCTACCACCAAATACGTTCACTTACAGGCTACCTCTGATAGACAAAGATGATGTAAGCAAAATACCAATGATTCAAGTGAAATTTCTGGAAGATGGAATTCTTGTTAATTTAAGAGAAGTATATCATAATGACTATTCGAAAAGAATAGCTTTCAACTTTCTTAAGGAAAATATAGGACGTGAAATATACCAGTATCCAGAACCATTTTACAGATACCTTTTTGAAAATGGAGCAAGTGTAACGGTGGAAATAAGTATTAAATTAATGTAATTCTCCCCACCACTAGCCTAAAGTTGGAGGGGGAAGTGCATAAATGTGTTGGTTTTCTGCGTAGAAGCTTATTCTTCGAGATATCGTTGACCAAAATGTTTCGTCATATTCCTTGTGATCCAATTTCTTCGTTTAGGGAGAATCAAAGATTGAAAAGACTAGAAAAGGAAAAACAAGACCGACAAGATATGAACATGGAGTTCAATCGACTACAATTTCAAATACCTGGAATTGCAATGGGAGCACCAAAATTGAAAACCCTACACTGGGCTGGAAGTTACATCAAGTATTTAAAACTACAAATCGAAGCAAGAGATTTAAAATTGAAGAAAGTGGAAATGGAAAATCGAGAAATGAAGAAATTAATATCACACATGTCTGGTAATACTACAGTTCAAAAAGGTGAAGAAGAAGGAAAAGAAATATTAGGAATCTAAATTATCAACAATCTTCTTAGAGAATGGGGAATAGATCACTTTGTGGTAATAGAATAACATGCCACTTAGTGATCTATTCCCAGTTCTCGCTTGATATCCAATGACCTTGACCTATATAAAAGTGGTGGGGGAAAATCATATAAGAAAAAGGTTTTAGATGTAACTATCAGTATAAGTCGAACACGATGGATAGGTTGTTGGTTCTGTGTTTACAAGTAATTATCAATAATGGGTTTCTTTACCATTACATTATGAGATCAAATGAGTGTCAAATACCTAAAGCAATTCGTGAAATGCTCATTGAATTTAAGAAAGACAATTATGGATTTGCTATCTATCTTGCTTATACTTTTAAAGATGGTACAAAAATGTGTCATGATTGTGGAAAAGCGTCTGTTTTAGATTTTGAACAATTCCAAGATGATGGAGGTAGGTTAGTTCATCTTGTAAAAGGTCAAATAATGAAATTCGAAACTTGTAATAACACTTGCGACATTTGTGCACAGTGTTTGTTTGAATTTATTAAGTATCGTGCATTCAAACCATAATACCCCTTCCACATATAAAGGAGAGGGGGAAAAGAGTGGGGGTTATAATTAGGTGGGGGAACGTGTATAAATGCAGGTTGTTTGAAGAGAGTTTTATTATTGTTGCGGCATTAGAATAAACATCATGGAATTCGAAGTGCGCCATTTCAAGATTAAATATGAAGAGTGGACCTCTGTTGCAAATTTCATATCATCGAAAGAGGAAGAAAACAAGTTGATGCAAGTGTATTGTTATATAGAAAATGAGGAAAGCCATCACAAGGTGATGAGCTATCTAAACAGACCGAATGTATCGTCGAGGAGTCCTGAATTTGTCAAATACTTAAAAGAGGAAGACGCGGATGTCATATTGGAAGTATGGTATAAAATTTGAAATGTGAAAAAACAAGTATAAAATAACTATGGTGGGGGGAAGAATATATAAGTCGGTGGTGGGGAGAAATGTGATAAAAGAAGTAAAACTTTAGAAAAGGGTTCACTCTGTACGACAACAGTGAAAGATGACTGATCCTTCTGCAACACCAGTATTTTCAACTACAGATTGCCACCAAAATTTAGAACCAAAGATGTATTGCAATACTCCAACAACAAATTATTATCAAGCTCAACGGCCGCAAGTATCTCATTGTACTTCAACATCAGTGTTGAAAATGTCAAAGCCATATCCAGATTGTATGTACGAGCCAATAACACCATCTTCGGCAAGACTAAGGAAAAACCTAAAAATGAGAGAAAGGTGCAAGAAAGAGAAGATAGAATTTGCAAAATTGCAACTAATAGTGCCTTCCATTCAAGTCGGATGTAGCAGACTGAAAACTTTAGAAAAAACCAACGCATATTTGTTACAATTGTTGGAAACTATTGAAGATTTGAAGAAGAAAAATGGACATTCTACCAAGTAATGTTTAAACACTCATTCCCCCCAGAAAAACCAAAAAAAAAGATAAAAATAACAAAAACCCAAAAAAAAAATTAGATGTAGAATAGAGAGCGAGGAATAGATCACTTTGTGGTAATGGACTAACATGCCACTTAGTGCTCTATTCCTCGTTCTCGCGTTAATACCAGATGACCTTGACCTATATTAGTAGGGTGGGGGAAATTGAAAGTGGTGGGGGAAAGTGTATAAAAGACGAGTGTACTATAGTCGAATTATTCTGAAAGCGAACTTGTCACGAGTAAGGACTTGAAGGAAAGCGTTATGGACTTGACTACAAATAAAGATAATAAAAAACTAAAGATTCGGGAAATGGCTAAAGCAAGAGAGTCAAGAATAAAGTTAAAATTTTACAGACTACAGAGATTGATTCCCGGGGTTAGGTTAGGAGAAATACGAACAAGAACAGTGGACATGGCAGCTGATTACATTAATCAGTTACTTACGGAATTAATGATAAAAGAAGCTAAAATAGAAGCGTTGGAACAAACGATAAAACGGCACTTTGAAAATTCGAATTGTCAACCTATAAACTACGTAATAAAAGAAGAAGTAAAAGATTGAAATTGAACAAAAATGAACTTGAACTTTGGTTATTGATTGGACACTTCTTAGAGAATAGGGAATAGATCACTTTGTAGTAATGAATTAACATGCTGCTTAGTGATCTATTCCCAGTTCTCGCTTAATCTAAAATGACCTTGACATACTTATCAAAATACCATATAAGCCGAATCACAAAGAGTATTTCCTCATTTACTTGAAATGGCTCCTGTGGACAACACCGATTATCCAAGGAAACCTCTTATTGAAATATTGTATAAAATTCAACTAGACGATTTTAATATGGAAGAAAATGATAATAACAGTGAAACATCAGAAGTAGAAAGTGTAAATGATATGGATGTAGATCTAACAACATCAGAAGTAGGAAGTGTAAATGATGTGGAGAATGAAAATTTGGATATGGATGTAGTAATATCAGAATCTTCATCATCGTTTGAATATGAAGAAGTACATACTGACACTCCAACTGGAATAGAGAACACAAATGAACAATCAGTTAGTAGAAGATTAATGTTTCGTCCAAGACGTTTGTTTTCCTCGGATAGTGAAGAAGAAGAAGAGGATGATGATGAAATAGTGGTGGGGGAACCGTTATAAAAGCAGGACCGTCAGAGCCCATTTCATTTCTCGGCGAAATTTCGAAGAGTAAACATCGTCAACATGTATCATTGCGATAAATGTTCGGAATCGTTTCACGATGAAATTCTACTAGATATACATAAAGAACTAATTCACAACAACACAGAAGAAGATCAAGAACAACAAGAAGAACAAGAAGAAATAACAGCAACATCTTCAACTACTTTACCGAATCTACAAGTATTTGCTTTACCCGGTAAGGTAGTAATGCATCATAAGATTCAAAATGAAAACTTGAACTTAGAAGAATTTATTAGAGAAGCAAAACCAATCGTAAGTAAAACTTTAAAAGAAGAATTGAAAAGATTGAACTTTCTTAAATTTGGTTTACTACTAGAAGGTATGTTTATAAATGCACAAGAAGAATTATCACCAAGAGGATTCATAACAAAAAACCGAACCATCATGGAAAGTTCAAATATTGATTCAATAGTCGAGAATTGTATAGAAGAAATATTAACTAAACTTCAGGAACACGAAGGAAGAGGATCCGGATGGAGTCTTACAAGTATTGAAGTATTAGATATAAGAGTTCACAAACACGGATATGGACTAATGGGATCTAGTTACATTCCTTTGCCAAAAATAATTGAAAATACAAAATCTTGTATTAATGTTCAAAATGAAGATAATGAATGCTTTCGCTATGCTATGACGTCAAAGTTTGTATTAATAAATCCACAAAGACCCAACCAAGAATATGAAGATGCAAGACACAGGTACAATTTTCAAGGAATAACATATCCCGTTTCTACAAAAGATATATCAAAATTTGAAAAGAAAAATCCCGGCACGTCTATTAATGTTTTTGCTTTAGATAGTTTAAACAAAGTGTATCCTTTACGAATTGCAAAAGAAGAGCTACCAGATCATACGGATTTACTACTACTAACGCGAGGAGATGTGTCTCACTATGTGTACATAAAGCAATTCGATCGTCTTGTTAACAAGCAACTTTCTAAAGCTCGACACAGAAAGATAATTTGCAAGAGATGTTTTAATTTTCAACGAGAAGGAAGACAAGGAAGAGAATGGTTACAAGAGCACAAAAGATTATGTAACAATAATTATGAAGCAAAGATTAATTTACCTTCGGAAAACAGAGCATTCGTTACATTTGAAAAGGTTCATCATCAATACCGTATCCCTTTAGTTGTGTATGCGGATTTTGAATCAACACTTGTTCCAGTTGAAGATGAAAATTGTGAAGCAAGAAAAAGTGTAAAGTATCAAATGCACAAACCAAACAGTTTTTGTTTAATGGTCAAATCAACATTATCAGAAGAACATTTAAACAGATATGGATTAACTTCAGAACCTCTAGTATATCGTGGTGAAAATGCGGAAAAAATATTTCTTGATCACCTATATTCAATAGCTGGAAATACACAAAGATTATATACAAATATTGTACCAATGAAACCGATGGACGAGGAAGAAGAAATTCAACATGAAAATGCGACTCACTGTTTCTTGTGCAAAAATGATTTTACTATTGAGAATTATAAAGTTAAAGATCACGACCACCTTACAGGTTATTACAGGGGTGCTGCTTGTAATAAATGCAACTTGAGCCATCGTTTACCACTATTTATCCCTGTGGTTCTGCATAATCTCAGTGGGTACGACGCTCATTTTATAATACCTGAATTAGGAAGAGACGACGGTAAAATAGATGTGTTAGCTGAAACTTCAGAGAAGTTTATAAGTTTTTCCAAAGAAGTTGGAAACGTCAAACTAAGATTCTTGGACTCCTACCGATTTTTGCCGTCGAGTTTGTCCAAACTTTCTGAAAATCTAAGGAAACAAGATTTAATCGAAACGAAGAAGATTGTAAACAGCGACAAACTGGATCTGGTACTTCGAAAAGGTGTTTTCCCATATGATTACATAGACGGTTTAGAAAGATTTAATGAAACATCACTACCTCCAAAAGAAGAATTTAAAAGTAAACTGTACGACATGGATATATCTCAAGATGATTATGATCATGCATGCAAAGTATGGAACGAATTAGGATTTAGAACATTGGGGGAATATTCAGATTTCTATGTCAAATTAGATGTGACTTTATTATGTGATGTGATGGAAGAATTTAGAAATACGTGTTTTGCGTCATATGGATTAGACCCTCTTCATTCGTACACTTCGCCTGGACTAGCGTGGCAAGCCATGTTAAAAGAAACAAATTGTAAAATACAACTTCTTACAGATATAGATATGGTGTTGATGTTAGAATCAGGAGTTCGAGGAGGATTGACGCAAAGTGTAACACGTCATGTCAAGGCGAACAATAAATATTTGCCCGATTATGATGCATCAAAACCAACAACATTCCTGGGTTATTTTGATGCAAATAACTTGTACGGATGGGCAATGTCGAATCCCCTTCCATATGATAATTTCAAATGGATAGACCCAGAATCAATTGGAAACATAATGGATATACCGAAATATGGAGAAACTGGTTACATATTCGACGTCGATTTTGAATATCCCGAACATCTTCACGACGAACATTATGATTTACCACTTCTTCCGAAGACTGAAATTTCTCCAACTGGAAGATGGCCAAAATTATTGATGACTTTAACTAACAAGTCTCGGTATGTTGGACACTACTGGATGACACAACAGGCCTTAGACTTGGGATTGAGAATTACAAAAATTAATCGAGTACTACAATTCTCTCAATCTTGTTGGTTAAAACCGTACATTGACAACAACACAAGAAGAAGAGCCGCCGCTACATCAAGTTTTCAAAAAGATTTCTTCAAACTAATGAACAACGCAATATTTGGCAAGACTTTGGAAAACAAAAGGAAACATAAGGACATCAAATTGGTAACTGATCCAGTAAAACTACAGAAATTAGTGCAACAACCAAACTTTGGTTCATCTGTAATTATTAATGAAAATCTAGTTGTTATTTCCATGAACAAGAAGTCAGTTCTAATGGATCGTCCTTTGTATCTAGGAATGTCAATCTTGGATATTTCCAAAACACACATGTACGAGTTTCATTATAAGAAGATGGTTAACTATTATGGAAGAGAGAACATTGGTATTGCATATACGGATGCTCTAATTTACTGGATTAAAACAAATGACATGTACGAAGATCTACGCACTTTTATGTATAAAGATGATTTCGACTTTTCCGATTATCCCAAGGACCATCCAAATTACGACTACGACAGAAACAAGAAAGTATTGGGAAAATTTAAAGATGAAACAAATGGTGTGCCGATGATGGAAATTGTAGCATTAATGTCCAAACTATATTCATTTCAACTGTACATAAGCGAAAGGAACGAATATCAAGTCACGAAGAAAGCCAAAGGAATAAAAACCTCTTTCCTGAAGAAGAACGTACAGTTTGAACATTATAAAAGATGTTTGTTTGAAAATGTTGAAACAACTGCAACATTTAACACCATAAGAAGCTTCAACCATCGTCTTTTCAGTGTGAAGCAAACCAAATCGGCATTGAGCTATAAGGATGACAAGAGATACATCCTTGAAGACAACATAAGAACTCTGCCATTTGGACATTACTCTCTAAACCCTATCGACCAGTAAACCTATTCTTCGTCCTCTACCTTCTTCCTTTTTTCCTTTCCGTAAAGAAGAGGGGACATGGCAAGCCCAATGCCATGTTCCCTCTTTTTTACACTAATATGAAATGGCTTTGACCTATATTCAAACTATATAAAAGAGAAAGAACTGTTGTACGGATCAGTATTTTTACAAGCGATGTGCAAGCAACACCTGAAGATGGAAAGTGTGAAGGACAAGATTGTAAATGAACTACATAAACCAGCAAGAAGAAGATTTCCAAGAAGAAGTACAATTATTAAGGGAATGAATGATCTGTATCAAAATGATCTCATTGAAATGATACCGCACAGTAAATTAAACAAAGGTTTCAAATATATTTTAACAATTATAGACTGTTTTACTAAAATAGCTGACGCTTTACCATTGAAGGATAAGACTGGTAAAAGTGTTACAAAAGCTATGGAAACAACGATACAAAGAAATAAATTCAAAATCAAACATCTACAGACCGATGATGGAAAAGAATATTTTAATAAAGACTTTGGAGCTTTAATGAAGAAATATCAAATAAATCATTATTCTACAAATTCTGAAGTTAAAGCTTCAATAATTGAAAGATTCAATAGAACATTAAAAGGAGCGATGTACAAACAATTTTCAAAACGAGGATCATACGTGTGGTATGACATATTACCACAACTTATAAAAGAGTATAACAACAAATATCATCGTACCATCGGAATGAAACCTATCCAGGTAAACAGCGCTAATGCTAAGGTTGTATTACAACGCATCAGAAATAATACAACACCTAAATTGGAAAAGTTACAACCAAAAAAGTTTAAAGTCAACGATAAAGTTCGTATAAGCAAATACAAAGGTGTATTTAGTAAAAGATATCTACCAAATTGGACTAATGAAGTATTTACAGTTTATAAAGTGCAACCAACTATACCTGAAACCTACTTATTAAAGGATAACAAGGGTGAATTACTTCAAGGTGGATTCTACGGACATGAATTGTTGAAATCAACAGTCGGTGATGTATATCTTGTTGAGAAGGTTTTACAAAGGAAAAAGGATATGGTTAAAGTCCGGTGGTTAGGATTCGATAAAAGTGAAGACTCTTGGATTCCTTCAAAAGACCTGGTATAGTAACTTAATAGCTCATTGTGTGTTTAACCTTGACACAAGATGGAGATTGTACAACAAAAAGATCGATTTAATATCAATAATATTGATGAATTGACGGTTGACAATGATAAGTTAAATCATGGTAAACATGGTGAATTACTACCAAATACAATAAGATGTTTAATAACTGGTCCTTCAAATTGTGGAAAAACAAATGTTGTTTTTAACCTTATAACTAATCCTAAAGGATTGCGCTTTAACAATATATACATTTTTTCAAAATCATTGCAACAACCAAAATATCAATTATTGGATAAAGTACTTGCAAGTGTACCTGAAGTGCATTTCTACAAGTTTAATGCCAGTGAAACAATTATGCAACCAAATGAAGCAAAACCATTTTCTATTTTTATTTTTGACGATGTGTCTTGTGAAAATCACGACACTATAAGGAATTACTTTGCTATGGGAAGACATCATAATATCGATAGCATTTATATTGGTCAAACATACAGTAAGATTCCAAAACAACTCATAAGAGACAATGCAAATATGTTGATCATCTTCAAGCAAGATGAAACAAATTTAAAGCATATATACAATGATCATGTAAATGCGGATATGCCATTTGAGAAATTTAAAGAAATGTGTGGCAAAGCATGGAATGAGAAATATGGCTTTCTCGTTATTATGAAGGAAGAAGATATTAAAAATGGTAGATATCGTATAGGGTTGGATAAATTTGTATTTATGCGTTGAACTACCGATGCTACATCTAGTTACACGTTGAACTTCACAGTGTAAACATGGTGAATCAAGAAAAACTATTAAAAGAAATAAAATCACTCAGTGATTCTATTAGGATGAAGAATCGTGCATTGAGGATGGGTTTAAGTGAAAGAGAAGAATTTCTAGAGACTACATTTAAACCTATTACGGAACCTTTAAAACAGATATCAGAAACTATTGGTAAACCTCGTTATGAAGGAGATGTTTTACTACCAGTTTCTAAACAAGAAGTACAAGCATTAAAAAAAGAAGAAGATGATGATTCATATACAAGTGCTAGTGAGCAAGAAGAAACAAAAGAAGAAGAACCAATTGTTGAAAAGGAAGAAGAACAGCCAATACCTGAAGCTGAACAATCTATTCCAAATTTAACTCAATTGAGTAGCGATATATTACAACATGGACCTTTTGGAAGAAAATATATAATGAAAATGCTACATGACATGAAATCAAACCCGAATTTGAGTAGATCACACGTATACGGAGCAAGAATTGATGGGAATGAATTAAAGATCGGCGATTCAAAGCTTGAAATAACACAAGACGATTACATCATTATTGGTGAGCATAAATATAAAGGAACAAAAGGACTTTATGAATTAATTTTTAAAAACATACCACTAAGATATTCATCCAAAGATTTAAGTGTTTTTAAGGAAATTCTACAAAATACTAACGCTCATAAAAGAAACTACTTAAAGGATGCAATGATTAATCGTTCACGTGCAACAAAATATAACATTGTTATAAAAAAGTTGTTTCCTCCACGAATATTGCCAACATTACGTACTGCACCAGCGGTGAGACAACCACTGAAAAGAAAATCTTTATCACTTATGGATTTATCACTTCTTGAACAACATGGTAAAAAGAGTAAAGGAGATACTTCAACATCTGGCAAAGGATTGATGAAAAATCTATACAATACGAATGTGATTTACTACAACGACATCAATAAATTGGTTGATAGAATGAGACTATTGCATGAAGCCATGGAAGCCGGTCATACAGGTTTAAATAATGAATGGGTAGCTTTGATTGACGAACTCAGGAATCGCGGCATAATCGTATAATTGTCCGCGGATATATAAGAGTTGCAGGCGTATAATGTGTCAGTTCTAACATGAGCGTCGACAAGTTCGGACGATACTCCGCGTTAGGAGTGCAAGTTGGAGAAAACAGAAAAAGAAGTGGATTACCGCAAACACCCGAAGGTGACTATAACATAAATAATAAACGTTTAAAGTTTGTTAAGGATCCAGAAGAAGATGGAGATGCAACAAATTTAAAAACAGTAAAGGAGGAAACATCTACAAGTTTAAAACTCGACAACAACCAACTGTATGATGCAAAATCTCACAGGGTTATTAATGTTGCAAAACCAGTCAACAATGGAGATGTTGTTAATAAAGGCTATTTTCTATCTGCGATGGAATACGCTTTACTGTTGGAAAAGACTAAAAGTGGAAAAAAGTACAATGCTTTAAATTATAAAATAACTAATGTAGCAGATCCAACCGAGGATACAGATACAATCAATAAGCGTTATTTGCATTCTGTAATACCAGAAAAGAAAAAAAGATGGATTTTCCTTCTATAAATATACTATAAACGATATTGGATATCCTAAAGAAGAAAGTGATGGTGTTAATATTAAATACATTAAAGATAATTGTATTTTATATAATGGTGCTGTTATTGATTGTCATGGAAAAGTGTTGTCCAATCTGAAAGATGGTTCAACTCCATCGGATGCTGCTACTGTGAGACAAATGAATGAAAGCTTGAAGAAAGGAACATCCGCTTTTGTTAAACAAAATCAGGTGGTGTCAAAGAAAGGTGATGAGTTTGTGCAAGGAAGTGAAAAGTTTACCTTACTACAACTACAAAATAACAAGTGGGATGGAAAAAATAAAAGATTGTCAAATATAAGTTTAGGCACGGAAGAACATGATGCTGTTATTTTAACACAAGTGCCACAACTATCAGCTACTGGTGTTAACTTTATATGTGGAGGTAGACGATTAACCCATGTAAAATCTGGTAAAGATGATAATGATTGTGTTGTTGTGAAACAAACTATAGTTTTAGATAAAATAAATAACTTATATGATGGAAAAAATAGAAGAATATCTAACATATCAGCAGGAATAGCTCCGAATGATGTTGCTACTATTAATCAAGTTATAGCAACCTCTAATGACGATCCATCTGTGTATACATGTAATGGTAAACGTATCACAGATCTTGAGAATCCTACAGATTACAATGATGCTACTAATGTCGAGTATGTAATGAACCTTATGGGTAATGTAATTATAGACATGCACAATCATATGCTTAGTAAACCGAATCACGGTAAAATCCAAGATGATCAAAGAGAACAATGGATTAAAGATGCAATTATCAATAAGTATTAGTAAAACTCGTTAATATATAAGTATGGAATATATAAAAAGTGTTCATTATTATAAAGTATTTCATGGAGTGAAGACGCTCGTTATATAAAACGGCATAATGAAGACCTCATCGTTCAGTCGTCGTCAAGACGTTGGCAAGAAAGGACGTGGTATAACATCAGCTGCATTATCCCTGCTCAGACGGATTCCAGTTGGTGCTGTTGTAAATCGAGCAATAGATGCTCTACCATACGAATTACATCTGCCCGGAGGTTATCAATATTGTGGACCTGGAACTAAGTTGGCAAAGCGTTTAGCAAGAGGAGATCCTGGAATTAATAAATTAGATCAAGCTTGCAAAGAACACGATATAGCATATTCAAAGTATAAAGATTCAACAAATAGATCAATAGCAGATAAAATTCTAGCGGAAAGAGCTTGGCAAAGAGTAAAATCAAGTGACGCAAGTATTGCAGAAAAAGCAGCGGCTTGGGCAGTAACTGCAGCCATGAAGACGAAAGCTAAATTTGGTGCTGGAAGACGACGTCGCAGAGGAAGACCTGCAAAGAGAAGAGCTCCCAAAAGAGGTGGAAACATTAAGAAGAGACGTCGTAGAACTCGTAAAGCAACAGTAAAGAAAGCTTCTATTTGGTCAATGGTAAAAAACGGAGCAGGTTTATACCTAAGACCGTACCGTGTGTACTAAATAAGAAGAATCAATTGATAATTCCAAATAAAGCCTTAACAAATCATCAGTTAAATGATTATGTAAAATGTTTAAAAATACCATTTTTTCGAGGAGTGTTTATGAAAGATGCATTACCAACTAAAATATGGGAAAATGAAACTGGAATAGTAAATTTGGATTCCACCTATGGTCCAGGCACTCATTGGGTATGCTATAAAAAGCTCGGACAAACCGTTTACTACTTTGACAGTTTTGGCAATCTACCACCGCCGAAAGAACTGCAACATTATTTTCGAAACTCCAAAAACATTTTTTACAATTACAAAAGAGAACAACCTAACAATACTGAAATATGTGGGCATTTATGTTTGGAGTTTCTAGTGAAGAGTGTCAGTCAGCTTTAAGATGTCATCGTATACAGTGTCACTGAGTGGAAATTCATCCACATTGAAAAGTACGCTGTTCCCAGCATTGCGTCTATCCAAGGAAAGATTATGGGAAGCGGCATTACTTGATTTAACTACCTACAACTCAATTCCCAATGTTACGGAAGGAAAGAACAATTTACTACATTATTATGAAACTAAGGATGCTTCAGGAAAATACTCAGAATTGAAAATAATTACATTTCCTACTGGAGCTTATGAAATCGATGATATAAACCAATTACTACAAAAACAACTCGGAGAAGAAAATATCACCGTTAAAGGAAACAAAAATACTTTAAAAGCAGAAATAACTTCAAAATATTATATCGATGTCAGCTTGAAAAACTCCATTGGCAGTTTACTTAGATTTACAGATACAAAAAGAATATATTAACTCCTGGAACTACTCATTCAGGTGATACAACTGTTACAATATTGAAAGTCAATAGTATCGATGTAACGTGTAATATTATACACGGATCGTATAGAGAAGGAGTGAATCAGCATATTTTACATACATTTTATCCAACAGTGGCTCCTGGTTTTAAAATTGTTGAGAAGCCACAAAACTTGATATACCTACCGTTAAACACCAGTTTCATTTCAGACATCGTACTGAACATATTGGATCAAGACGGTGTTAGTGTTGACTTTAGAGGAGAAACGATAACCATACGGATACACATCAGAGCGGCAACATAAAGGTCAACATGGGATTATCATTTAAACCGCAACGGAAGAGTCGGGAGCTCAGTAGCTCCTCGACATTGGAAGAGTTAACATCGGACAACATTCGTTTTCTACAGAAGATTGGATTGAAACTTAACAACGATGGATATCCTGGATATATCTCAAGGACCGACATTCGACGAAACACTATGGGAGAAGGAATATCACACGCACAACCCTTACACTTCATCAAAATTAAACAATAACGATGAAATAAGGATTCCCATTCAACAACAAGATATTTACACATTGCCGTGTGAAAGTTATTTGTACATTGAAGGACGGGTATTAAAATTGGATGGAAAAACTGCTTCAACAGTTCCTTTTATAAATAACCCGATGGCATATCTTTTTGATGAAATAAGATATGAGATATCAGGGGTGACAGTTGATTCGACAAAAAAGGTTGGTATAACAACGACATTGAAAGGATTAACATCATTAACACCGCATGAGAAGAATTCAATAGTCACCGCCGGATGGGTTGCCCCTGATAAAGACACTATAACACCGGATTCCAATGGTCACTTTGATTTTCATGTACCCTTACGATTGCTTTTGGGATTCGCTGAAGATTACAAACGAATAATAATAAATGTCAAACAAGAATTGGTATTACTCAGATCTTCAACTAACAAGGACTTGATACTTGCAGACCCTGCAACTACGGAAGATAAACTGGAATGGCAACTACAATTGGATAAAGTTGTTTGGAGAGTACCTCATGTAAGATTGGCCGATGAACATAGAATCGTATTATTGAGAAAGTTAAAGTCTGACCGTGATATTGTGATGCCATTCCGAAGTTGGGAATTCCATGAATATCCTACACTACCTCAGACAGAACGACAAACATGGACCGTCAAGACATCAACTTATTTGGAACGGGCAAGGTACATAATACTTGGTTTTCAAACTAAGCGAAAAGATGTTATCACTGCAAATGCCGGTCAATTTGATCACTGTAAAATAAAGAATTGTAAAGTTTTCTTAAACTCTCAATTCTTTCCGTATGACAATTTGAATGTCATGTTCAGCAAAAAACGTTTTTCCATTTTATACGATATGTATGCAAGATTTCAATCGTCATATTATGGAAAGACTAATACACCACTATTATCGCCTGACCAGTATTATTCCAAGGCTCCGATAATTGTAATCGATTGTTCAAAACAAAATGAATCGGTAAAATCATCAAGTGTGGATATAAAAATTGAAATGGAATTTGAACAACCAGTAGTGGATGGAACTTCGGCATACTGTCTAATTCTACATGATAAAATAGTTACTTACACACCGCTGACCGGAATTGTGAAGAATGTACTTTAAAAAGAATTAGTACAACGACTGCAGATTTTTGAGGTTAGAATTATCTGCTTCACTTTTTGAGGTTAGAATTTCGTTTGTGAAAAACAAGTTGAAAACAAACATTTATGTGATTGTATAAATTTCAAGGATTTCACGAAAAACATAAAAGCGAGAAAATCGTCAGTGGAAAGTTCATTTTATATTCGACCGTCGTATGGGAAACATCGTTCGCAAGATGAGTTCTACTAACGGAGAAGAAAATACACCTCTAATGGATGAGAATAGTTCAGATATAGAAAAACAAGTTGAACGAGAAATGGACGAGTTCCTCAAGTCTAACAAACATAAGAAGAGAGAAGAAGAAAAAGAAGAAGGAGAAGCTGAAAAAGAAGTAAAAAGAAAAAAGGTTGAAGTTAACATTACAACTAATATTTTAACAGAAGTATTTCTTCGGATTTTCTACCCCATTTCATCATGCATGACGAAAAGTATTTCAGTTGGAATTTTAAAATCATTGGATTATTCACCGATTGTTATTTTAAATCATGGAAATAAAATGGTTACATTCACTGAAACTTCTTGGGAATCATTTATGAAACATTTACATCTTTTGGAATGTTATTTGAGTAACAACACATTTGGAAGAAGAACAAGATTAATTTTATTGGAATCAAATATTGAAGTTGATATAGTGAAACATCGTGGGGGACAAATGGTTCGCTTCAGAGATTTAACTAGACATGATGTAAAATTACATTTGACTAAAGAAGAATTTTACACTTTAAGTTGTACTACCGGTCCCGTCACCAGATATTTGAAACAACTAATATTTTCAAGTGCAATAATCAAAGACTATCTAATCGATACATTGGACAGACAACCTTTCGTTCCAATTTTATACGGTCCCGTGGATACTTCAATTTTTAATCGAATACCTCAAGAAGTGGATATGTGGAGACAATTGAACAACTATCACACCAACTTTAATATCGACGAAGAAGCGCAAGAAGTTAAAGAAGAACAATCGTGTTTGTAATACAAGTCAGTTGCTGACGAGACTTCATCATGAACAAACGGGTTTCGTTTTCTAATGCGCCACATATAATGGAAGTTAAAAAAGGTATAATTGAATTTCAAGCTTTTCGAGGAAATGATGGAAATTTTATTATAAAAGAATTAGTAATTTTGGATATGAACACATCTGTAGTTTATCATTACTTATTCAAACCTCCATTACCATTCAATAGACTAACAACTAAAGCGAAAGTTACAAACAAATGGTTGTACAAACATTTTCACAACTTAAGATGGGATGAAGGTTTTATTAATTATAACATGATGCCGCACATTATGAATCATTACTGCAAAGAGTTCAAAACTATCTACACAAGAGGATTGGAAAAAGCTAATTGGATACAATCATTTACAAGCAACGAAGTGATAAATGCAATAATAGATAGAGATTTCCAATGCTATTTCAATGAACTTTGTATTTCATCAAAGAGTTTTAAACATCAAAGGTCACAGTGCGCTTTGAAGAATGCCTACCGCTTGAATAATTTCCTTCAACAGAATGGTGGGGGTAATGTCGGTAATAAAAGTGAGAGCGCTACCATGACGCAGCATGAGTATTACTCGAACCTCCGAAGAGACAACATCTCCGACGGACATTATTATTAACAAGAAGATTAACAAGAAGATTAACAATAACATCAAGATGGCATCGCAGAACTTTCTTCAAAATTTGGTTGATCAATTCAACGCTCATTCAAAATCAACAATCTTACCGACGAAGAGATGTTCTGAACTAAAAGAAGAAAAACATTACATCATACATACAATCAAGAAGATGGACACTTCAGTTGGTGATGCTATTAATTGCACATTGAGCGAGGCGCCGTATACAGTTGGTGACGAACCAAAGTTTCAAATCTTCCTACCGAAACGGTTTGTACAACTTCTACAAAATGAAGATCTTCGAGTTATTCAACCTGGTGCACTCTATTTAGTTTCACACGGACCGAGTGGAAACAACTCAACTGAACTAACTATTCATGTAACACCTACTACTAACTAGTTTGTACATAACTTTGTAAATATATATGTTTGTAATGGTTTCTCAATAAAGATGATATAAAACAAAAAAAAATAAAAGAAGCAACATATTGTTATGTCTTTGTACATAGCAATATGTTGCTTTTTTTAAAAATTCCACGGGGTGACCTTGACCCAATTTTGTGTGATAATAAAAGTGAAAATCAACTTGTGAAATTCATCAGTCTACGACTACCTTTCGTACCGTACACATCTCGCTCTCTATAACTAAATACAAAACTTCAACATGTCCCTAAAGGTCAAGTGTGCATCTTACGATACCAACACCATTACGAGTTTTGAACAACTTGAAGATTTAACCAACGAAATGCGAGTTTTACTTACCGGTGGTTATCACTTAACTGTTGATGTTAGTGCTACTAATGTAAGGATGTTTACTAAAACAAAATACTGTGATGATGAAGTATTTCTTTCAACACAACCTACAACATCTTCATCACCGACTGGTCAACATAACATCAAGTTCCACAAGCATTACCAATGTTAAATAACTTTTAACAAATAAAACTAAGGAATCACGTGATCAATGTCAAGTTGATAAAAAGGGAATGATACTTGTATAACTAATCATTCGCTTCCCGACTCTCGCTGCGTCAACACCTAATTTTAAAGATGTTATACAGAATGATGATCGAACTTGATGGAAAAATCTATGGAAAAGATTACAACACCGTTGAACAAATGACTGAAGATTTAAATATATTAACTAAAGAAGGATATCAAGCTAAATTAATTTTAAAATTTCCTGAAGTACATCCACTATCGACTGAAGAACTTATTGCTATGGCTAAAGCGGAGAGAGAGAAAAAGGCTGAAGAAAACAAACAGAAACAGACAAAGTCTGAAGAAGATAAACAGAAATAAACTTCTTAAGTATAAACATTCCTTACATTAGTAAGGTATAATTTTTTAAAACTTCGTTTGGATGACCTTGAAATTACCCCCACCACTTTTTGTAGTACATAAAACTGACTATTCAACACTATACACTCTTATTCTTTCACTGGACTCAGCAGCGTCAACATGGAAGAACAAAAGTACAAGTACGAACCTCGTTACTGTTGTGAACAACAGTGTACAGATTTAGGACCAATGATGGTGGACGGGTTAGCTTGCACTAAATGTGAATTTTTTGGATCTTGTTACTGCAAGTGCAAAGCAAAACAACTACCGCCACCGGAATTGCGAACTTTCAAATTTTACAAATCAAGATATTTTCATACATGCTGTCCTCAAAGATGTTTCAAATTTCATCCTCTCGATCTAGCTCATTGTCAACGCACCAAGTCTCATCAAGATGATTTTTGTACACATATGATAAAAAGATGTAAATACAGATCAGATTGGTATTCCGATCCTGTAGAACCATCGAATGTGTAATTTCAGTTATACACTCTTTTTTAAAACTTCAATTGGATGACCTTGAGATTTCCCCCCACTACCGGTTGTAATTTTTATTTAATATTATATTAAACTTTAAATCATTTCACTTCCAACACTCTAACTAACAACATGGAAGCAAAATTTATCAAGTTTGAACATATAATAACTGAGAGGGAGGAGATGGAAGAATTGTTTCAAAATTTACTTTCTATCATGGGCAAATATCCTATGAGATGGTTCAGAATTGTGGTTAAATATTTAAATCCTGGTGAGTTATTTTCTTCATCGTCATCATAGAGTGAGGAAGACGAAACAACTAATTCAGTTAGAATAAGTGAATTAAAAGACGAAGAAGAGGAACTTAACTATTTACTTGGTCACAAGCTCATGCTCACCGACAAATAAACCTCCTTCCTAAACGCCGATCTTCATTCAATCACCGACTCTCGCACGATGAACAACTCTCCGTTGGCACGAATGAATTCTAGTTTCGAAGTAAATTCCAAAGACGATTTGCAAGAAATATTTAATACTTTACACGAAATTGTTAGTAAATTTAACACTGTTAAAATGAATCTGGAAATAACTTACGCCTGTCCTATTTGTGATAAGGTTGAAAGTTCTGATGAAGATAGTTTGCTGAATCTTACTCCGCTTACACCTCTACAATCAGACACGACAACAACAAGTACGGAAGCAAATGGTGAGCAACCTCCTTCCCCCACCACTTCATTGTGATTCAACTTCCCCCACCACCTTTTTGTAATTCAACTTCCCCCCACCACTTCTTCGTTTAACTAACGTTCCTCGCTTTCACTTCTCATTCCGTCTCCAACATTTGAACTATCAACATCACTTGTTTCAAAATTTCAAACACCAAGAAACAACACTAATGATGGATATGATGGATGAAGTTTCCTTCGTCACAAGGATGGAAGAGGAAAAGATGAAAGAAGAAAAATTGAAATTGGAAATTAAACGTTTGCAATTGGAACGGGAAAACCAACTCGAGATATTACGTTTCTTCAAACTTGTCAAGTATGTCATCTGGGGACTCTGCCTGTACCTTATCCTCGTCGTTGGCGTTTGCTTCTACAACTCCGTGTTTCATCACAAGAATTCAACCTGTATTGCACGTTGATTGTATTTGTTTTTGCACATTGATTGTATTTGTTTTTACGAATAAAGTTCAGAACTTAAATCTACCTATCCCGCTATCACCGGGTAGTTCAACTCTCAGAACTATTTCCTGTGCTAGCGGGATAGGCTTTTTTAAAACTTACTCGGGATGACCTTGACATACTTTCCGTAACCCAATTATCAAGTTGAATTTCAGTTTTGAACTAACTTTTAATTTATGCATACCTCCCCTCATTTAATATACGACCGGAAGCTATGTGCCCCGGCACGTGGCTTCCGGGGCAGCTGACCTGTGCCAGAAGTGACCAAATCTAACTACTCGACTAACTTAGTATTTTACTTTCAAGTCAAAAGAATCTTATATAGTTTAGTTAGTATTTATACATCTCTGTGCGGACCTAGCATTTATAATTTACTTTCACAGTCAAAGACTTTAGTAAATTAGTATTTCACTTTCAAAGACAAAAGAGTATGATGGTTTAGTTAGTATCTATACATCTTTGTGCAGACTCAACATTTATAATTTACTTGCATAGTCAAAAGAGTAACCGTACTCTTTTAACAGGCTCACCATTACACTTATAGATTTCTTTCAAAGTAAAAGACTCAAAAGTAAATGAACCTACAACTATGTCGGTGAATTTTCAAAGTGCAAAGAGTCTGTTGGTTTAATTTGTGCAGACTCGACATTACATTTAGTTTCAAAGTCAAAAGAGTCTGATAGTTAAGTAAAGCGAGTGTTTTAAATTGTACGAAGTCCAACATTAGATTTAGTTCAGCATAGAGAAAGAGGTTCGTTGGTTTAATCTGTGTGCAGACTCGACATTACATTTAGTTTCAAAGTCAAAAGAGTCTGATAGTTAAGTAAAGCGAGTGTTTTAAATTGTACGAAGTCCAACATTAGATTTAGTTCAGCATAGAGAAAGAGGTTCGTTGGTTTAATCTTTGTGCAAACTCGACATGACATTGGCTTTCAAAGACAAAAGAGTCTGGTAATATAGTAGTGCAAACTCGAAATGTCATTGACTTTCAAAGACAAAATAGTCTAGTAATATAGTAGTTCAAACTCGACATGACATTGACTTTCAAAGACAAGAGTCTAGTAATATTGTATTTTACCTTCAAAGTCAAAAGAGTCCGATAGTTTAGTTAGTATTTATACATGTTTGTGTGAACTCGACATTACATTTACTTTCAAAGACAAGAGAGTCTAGTAACTTAGTATTTTAGTTTCAAAATCAAAAGAGTCTGATAGTTTAGTAAAGCGAGTGTTTTAAATTGTACGAAGTCACTCATTAGATTTAGTTCAGCATAAAGAAAGAGGTTCGTTGGTTTAATCTTTGTGCAAACTCGACATGACATTGACTTTCAAAGACAAACGAGTCTATTAATATAGTATTTTACTTTCAAAGTCAAATTAGTCTGATAGTTTAGTTAGTATTTGTACATGTTTGTGCGGACTCGGCATTTACAATTTCCTTTAAAAATCAAAGAGTCTAGTAGCGTAGTATTTTACTTTCAAAATCTAAGTGTCTGTTAGTATTTGCACATATGTTTGCAGCTCAACATTTAATTTGTGCAGACTCGACATTTACTTTCAAAGACAAGAGAGTCTTATAACTTAGTATTTTAGGTTCAAAATCAAAAGAGTCTGATAGTTTAGTAAAGCGAGTGTTTTAAATTGTACGAAGTCACACATTAGATTTAGTTCAGCATAAAGAAAGAGGTTGTTGGTTTAATCTTTTTGCAAACTCGACATGACATTGACTTTCAAAGACAAACGTGTCTAGTAATATATTATTTTATTTTCAAAGTCAAAAGAGTCTGATGGTTTAGTTAGTATTTATACATGCTTGTGCGGACTCTCCATTTATAATTTACTTTAAAAGTCAAAGAGTCTAGTAGCTTAGTATTTTACTTTCAAAATCAAAGTGTCTGTTAGTATTTGTACACGTTTTTACAGCTCAACATTTAAAAATTACTTTCATAGTCAAATGAGTCTAATAACCGAGTAACTGCACATTCTTAGCAGATTAAAACTTGACCATTCTAATAACTTGATATTTTTCAAAGTACAAATATTCAGTCGGTTTAATTTGTGCTGACTCGACAATGCATTTCCTTTCAAAGTCAAAAGAGTCTGATAGTTTGATAAAGCGAGTGTTTTAAATTGGACGAAGTCACACATTAAATTTAGGTCCATATAGAGAAAGAGGTATGAGAACTCCTCACGCAAGATCAACTATTGAAATAAGCCAAGACAAAAAGAAAAAAAAAGTTAAAGAAAAAAAGAAAAAATTTGAAAAAAATAAAAATAAAAACAAAAACAAAATAAAAAATTAAAAAATTTAAAAAAAACAAAAGAAAAAGTAAAATTTGAAAAAAAACAAAAGAAAAATAGAAAAAAATACTAAAAAGTAAATTTTGCCAGACACTTAGATTTTGAAAGTAAAATACTACGCTACTAGACTCTTTGATTTTTAAAGGAAATTGTAAATGCCGAGTCCGCACAAACATGTACAAATACTAACTAAACTATCAGACTAATTTGACTTTGAAAGTAAAATACTATATTAATAGACTCGTTTGTCTTTGAAAGTCAATGTCATGTCGAGTTTGCACAAAGATTAAACCAACGAACCTCTTTCTTTATGCTGAACTAAATCTAATGAGTGACTTCGTACAATTTAAAACACTCGCTTTACTAAACTATCAGACTCTTTTGATTTTGAAACTAAAATACTAAGTTACTAGACTCTCTTGTCTTTGAAAGTAAATGTAATGTCGAGTTCACACAAACATGTATAAATACTAACTAAACTATCGGACTCTTTTGACTTTGAAGGTAAAATACAATATTACTAGACTCTTGTCTTTGAAAGTCAATGTCATGTCGAGTTTGAACTACTATATTACTAGACTATTTTGTCTTTGAAAGTCAATGACATTTCGAGTTTGCACTACTATATTACCAGACTCTTTTGTCTTTGAAAGCCAATGTCATGTCGAGTTTGCACAAAGATTAAACCAACGAACCTCTTTCTCTATGCTGAACTAAATCTAATGTTGGACTTCGTACAATTTAAAACACTCGCTTTACTTAACTATCAGACTCTTTTGACTTTGAAACTAAATGTAATGTCGAGTCTGCACACAGATTAAACCAACGAACCTCTTTCTCTATGCTGAACTAAATCTAATGTTGGACTTCGTACAATTTAAAACACTCGCTTTACTTAACTATCAGACTCTTTTGACTTTGAAACTAAATGTAATGTCGAGTCTGCACAAATTAAACCAACAGACTCTTTGCACTTTGAAAATTCACCGACATAGTTGTAGGTTCATTTACTTTTGAGTCTTTTACTTTGAAAGAAATCTATAAGTGTAATGGTGAGCCTGTTAAAAGAGTACGGTTACTCTTTTGACTATGCAAGTAAATTATAAATGTTGAGTCTGCACAAAGATGTATAGATACTAACTAAACCATCATACTCTTTTGTCTTTGAAAGTGAAATACTAATTTACTAAAGTCTTTGACTGTGAAAGTAAATTATAAATGCTAGGTCCGCACAGAGATGTATAAATACTAACTAAACTATATAAGATTCTTTTGACTTGAAAGTAAAATACTAAGTTAGTCGCATGAGTGTAATTAGGTGGGCAATTTGCTGCTGTGATAAGTAAATATTTTATTTTGACTTTTATAACGTTTATTTAGATAAAACATCCAATGTTGGATTTAAGATTTTTTCAATAAATCTAGTAATGTGTATTGAAATTTTTGTTTTCATTTGATACTCCCCAACATAGTTGTAAGTTCATTTACTTTTTGAGTCTTTTACTTTGAAAGAAAACTATAAGTGTAATCGTGAGTCTGTTAAACGTGTACAAAAATATGTACAAATACTAAGTAAACTAACAGGCTCTTTTGACTTTGAAAGTGAAAAACTAATTTACTAGACTCTTTGACTGTGAAAGTAAATTATAAATGCTAAGTCCGCACAAATATGTATAAATACTAACTAAACTATAAAGCTCTTTTGACACTGAAAGTAAAATACTAAGTTTCTATACTCTTTTGTCTTTAAAAGTAAATGTTATGTCGAGTTTGCGCAAAGAGTAAACCAAAAAGATAGTGGTTTTTTTTTGTACTCATTTTTATTACAAGAAAAAACGATTTACATTACAATACATACAAGGGAAACGAAAAAGTGTGTGTGCGCGTTACAATTCATATAAAAAAAATGAAAGAATTTGCGATACATACAATAAATAAGATTACTGTTAAACCTTAATCCTTAGCTTGAGTTATTCTTGTAAGTACAGAAAAGAAAAAGCATACGTAAATAAAACGAAACAAGAAAAGAGAAAAGTAACTATGTCACACAATGTGTTATGTGCAACAATTAAAATTTCCAATATGAGAGTACATGCAGCGAATGTTTAAAGAGTTTCATTACACTTCATGATCTAAATGTTTCTAAAGCACACTACTTTTTCCCCACCGTTGCCCCACCAACGTCAGGCTACTGACACTAAAACTATAATGACATACACATTTTTCTTAAAGTAAAGTATTGGGGTTTCATCTTAAAATAAAAGACAGTAGTTTATGCTGTAATGTACATGGATTTTTTTATTGCTTACGAAAACTATCAAATTTATAAAGGCTATTTACATCTTGAGACTTCTTTTTCTTGCTTTACAAAATTCCAATGAAGTTGATTATCTAACTTGAAGTGAGCTGCGCCTCGCCAAACGAAGGCGATCTCCGAATCTGCTGCGCTAGCTGCTGTGGTTGCTTAGGACTTGGTTGAAACATCTGAGCAGGTAGACTTGCAGAAGGGGGTGGCCCAAAGAAATGCGCTAATCCCTTCCTCCGACCTTTGTTGTGAATAGGATTGCGCAATGAACAATAAAGCTTGTGCTCCTCCAGTCGTTCTGCACCTCTGATGCCCAATTTATTCGGCCTGCTGCTAAAGTATGCAAAACATGTCTTGCAAATAAATAGCCGACGATGACCTTGAGTTAACTGCCTAGCCACCAACCTGCTGAAATTACTAATGTAAGCATAATGTGAAGTGTTTCCATTAGATAGGAAAAGAAGGTCAAAATGCATCTCTTTCTCCTTGTCTGTAACTCGTAGTGGATACACATAGTGCTCTTCTTGATGCTTACTATACTTCTTCTTTTTCTTTTTGTCCACACCATACACATTTATACTTACGCCGGGGTTATTGCGCTCGAATGTGTGGATTTTGTCTGGTCTGACAGGAAACTCCAATCCCTCGAAATTCAAATTAGCTCGTGCCCTAACCTCTGCTGTAAAATGATTTGCAGTAAGTCGATCATAACGAGCATTTTTAATAAATTTGGTTAGCATGGCATATTCAAAGCAGCGTTCATCCGCATTGTTATACACATTTACCACAGCATGTTTCATGGCGATGTCGCGAGGAAGGAGGATGAAAGAACTTTTATGGAGAGGGGTGAAGGAATTGGTGTTCGATGGGGCATGTGATTGCTGTTGGACTCTGGCTGGTTGTTCGGACTGTCGTTCCGCACTTAGGGCTCTGCAGTGTTTGCGAGCATGGATCTGCATATTAGCCTTCCTCGTTAAGGTTTTTCCACACCCATCACACACATGGCCTGAAATCATACAAAATTCTGTAGTCGCATTTATAACTATAATGATAAACCAGAAAAAGAATCAGTTTCCAAACCAATTTGAAAATCTGAATGTTTAATATAGTCACTTTGTATTGGGATTCATTAAATGATAGAAATGAAGGAAAGAACTAATATTTTCTGAACGTCTACATTGTGACTAAGATTAATTCAATATTAAATTGGTTAATCTTTACAATAGAATCCTTTGATAGTATGACCACTTTAGTGTGGATGAAATATCTGAATGAATATTTACATTTGATACAAGTTTGTAAATTAATAGTTTAAAGTAAGAGACTAGTACATACCTGTTGTGGGAACTCCAGTAGGCTCTGGGGCTTGAGATGGCTCGGGGGCATGGGACGGACCCGGTCTCGGCTCGACGTCAGGAGCGGAAGAGGGGCCGGGCCTCGGCTCAAAATCAGGAGCGGAAGAGGGGTCGGGCCTCGGCTCAAAGTCAGGAGCAGAAGAGGGGCCGGGCCTCGGCTCAAAGTCAGGAGCGTAAGAGGGGTCGGGTCGTGGTTTCGCCGGACTCGGTGTGGGCACGAAGCCTATAAGAAAAAATCATAGACATGATTAGTATATTTCATATTAGATGTATAAACACAGTGAAAGGTATAAATCTTTTTATCATAAGTGCATCACTAGTGTGAATATTACAGAAATTTAAAATGATAATGATGTTTTACGATGGATATAATTGTGCGCGACAAAGTGTTTAACTAAATTGGAAGCAAAATAAGTGAGTCAAGTTACAGTGGGGTGGATGCTAAATTGGATTTATTTCTCATCCTTATGCATAATACGAATGAGAGTAGAATTTTTAAAGTTTATAGATAACTGACTGTTTAGTGAGCATAAATAATGTTTAAGATACCTACCCGGTCTAAATGTTGGGTTTATCATTGGTTGAGGGAGATGTGCAGCGGTGACGTGGCGGCGCACGTTCTCCTCCCTCGCGAACGACTTGTCGCACACCGGGCACGGGAAGATGATTCCTTCGTGGACAGAACGCGTGTGCCGGGTGAGATGGTACTTGGTCTTGAAGGCTTTGCCACAAGTCGCACAGGAGAAGCGACGTTCCACGGCATTCATGATGATCTCTAAAATAATAATGCTATGTATTAAAATTAATTTGGTAGTCTAATCTTCTTAGACTTAAAGGGAATGGGAGCTTCCAAAAATTCATTTACACCTCTATACTACAAGTACACATGAAATGACAATAAAGATTTAAGTTCAAAATAAAGTCTTCAAAACTGCTCTACTAGTGAATAATAGTTTTACTCCAATATAAAGTCTCAAAAATTGCATCACTAGTGCAAACAATCGTTACAGAAACCCAATATTATAGTTAGGATTTGCGTTCAATATGAAAGAACAAAACGAATTATTTAAAATAGTTACGCTACAGTTCATAGTCCACACAAATCTAAACCTGACTACTATTTTTTTAAGTTCAAAAATATATAGTTTACATACACTAATATTTTAACGTTATTGTGCAAGAGGCTGTGAAAACTATGTGTATCCTACTCTTTCAATAACTTGATAAATGTAAAACCACTAAGACCTATCACAAAATCTATATTTAAATACAACTAGTTAATTGTAAATGAGAATAATACTTACAATGGAAGTTTTGAATATTCAAAGAATGTACAATCACTGGTACAGGCACAAAGCAGCAGCAGCGAAGCGGAGCGAGGTGCGGGGACGACCGTTCACTACGATGGCTAGGCGGAGACAGAGGCCGGGTGGGGGAGTAAATGGATGACGCGCGCTCGGCTTGGTTACGCAACCTCTGTTATGTAAGCTGCCGGTCGTGAAAGGGACGCGCAACTCCACGGAGTGGGTTTGGCGGGAAATAAGAAACGCGTTGTTATGTAACTAGTCAGATGGTTAGTAGACGTTCCCACGCAGGCGTGAGGTCAGACGGATGTTCATTGTCTCGCTCCCCTCTCTGTGGAATGTGCAGGTGGTTGATGAAACGTGAGAAGGGTCGTCCCACAGGTGTTTGGCACATTCCACAGTGTCTAGACATCATAAATCTTCTTTTGTTTGTTTAGGTGACTGGCTTCTTTTGTTTGTGCAGGTGGCCGGATGCAGGTGGTCGATGAAATCTGAGAAGGGTCGTCTCGCAGGTGTTCAATCATTTTGTTTGTGCAGGTGGCCGGATGCAGGTGGTCGATGAAATCTGAGAAGGGTCGTTCGGCTTCTTTTGTTTGTGCAGGTGGCCGGATGCTGGTGGCTGGGGGTTTATACCGGTTTGGACCTGTAGACAAAGGATGGCGCGATGGGTGTTGCGTAATATTATCCCACTCCGCAGTCCTGGAATTGATGTTCTTGTTACCGCGGTAGAGCAAGTAGAGGATGCTTTGCTCCTTATATAAATGGTTAAAGAGTTGTATTACACTTCATGATCTATATGTCTCCAAAGCACGCTACTTTTTCCCCATCGTTACCCCACCATCGTCCCCACCTTTGCCCTACCTTCGTCTCCACCACAGCATGTTAAAAGAGATTAATTGCACTTCTTGACCTATAAGTCTCCAAAGCACACTACTTTTACTCACTTTTGCTCCGCCTTTGCTCCTCCTTTGCTCCGCCTTTGCCGCTCCTTCGTCTCCACCATCGCATGTTAAAAGAGATTAATTGCACTTCTTGACCTATAAGTCTCCAAAGCACACTACTTTTACTCACTTTTGCTCCGCCTTTGCTGCTCCTTCTTCTCCACCATCGCATGTTAAAAGAGATTCATTGCACTTCTTGACCTATAAGTCTCCAAAGCACACTACTTTTCCCCACTTTTGCTCCGCCTTTGCCGCTCCTTCGTCTCCACCATCGCATGTTAAAAGAGATCAATTGCACTTCTTGACCTATAAGTCTCCAAAGCACACTACTTTTCCAATGTAGTTTAATATGCTAATGAGTAAAAAAAAAAAAAAAAAAAAAAAAAAAAAAAAGGAGGAACCAAACACCCTACTGTTTCTTCGGGGAGGGGGGGGGGGTTGCCGCTCTTTGCCGCTCCTGCCTTACCTTCGGCTAGTCCCCCCTACTCTAATGAAATCACTAATTATCTATCTGAATACTTCTAAAACTATTTCAACATTAAAAGCTTGAAGGTTGAAAAAATCACCTAAAGGAACTTAAAGGCCTTGACTTATTGGTTTATCAGGAAAGTAATTGGGTGAAATGACTGGAAAATCTTTCTCCTCAGGCAGCCACTTCTTCTTCCTTCTTTTCAAAATCTACAGCATCGTCTGACAAAACAAAAGATACATGGCAAACCATCTAACGGTTTTCGTAATCTTCAAATTGTGTGAACAATTCTTACTACTCATCTAATAATATATTGTACTTTTTTCTTTTTGTTACTTGAAGGGTTTAACAAACCGACCTCCAAAAAGGACCATCATAATGTATATAAAAAAAATCATAAAATTATAAATAAAAATGAAGAACTTTTATAAATTGTTGGATAAACGACAAATTATTAATAAAATAAATAATAAAATGCTGGCAAAAATAAAGTGAAATATAACTCACACGTCACTAAATAACACACACTTCGATTAGAACGCAATTAACTGCTGGATGCCGATATTACAGCTTATTTTGTCGAGATTGCTTAGCAAAGCCTCGTTATCATAATTTAGCCGTGTTTCAAGTTTTAATGAGTTTGATTTAAAGTTTAACTTTATTTAATTTCAAATCTCGTTATGTCTCCAGCCTAAACTAATTAACATCAGGTTTCAGAGAAACCAATAACAACGAACACAAAATTTTCTCAATGCATGGGCGATAGTTAAAAATTTAAGAGCAGTCGATTAAGCAGTTATTTAATGGAACATCACATAAAATAGGGGTTTTTTAATGACTCATACAAAAATGAATAGGGATTTTTTATTGCGAAAACCTAATTTATATTGCAAAGAGATTTATGGCTGTCGTTAAAACTGGGGAATTATTTCAGGAGATGATTGTCGAGAACATTTTCTTAGGTTAAGTTTGTGAAGCAAATTGGTCGCCAACCACCGTACAATAACGCGACACCTAAAGTCGGTTAAAACTTTGAAAACTGTGAACTTGTCACAAACTTGGTTAATCCACACTTATTGCTGGAACAACTTTAAAGTTATGGGTTCAGACTTGCCAAAAGCGCATTGACCTTTTAACTACCTCAATAATACCGTTGTACTGTACCAGTTATTGTTTTCTACTTTTGTGAAAATCATACATTTTTGTAGTAATTAATCATCAATGTTAAAAATCGGAACATTGACGAGTGAAAAAATGAGACATGAAATTGATAGACAGTTGCTTGTCGGTGTCCTCCCTTAGGAGTGATTCAATTACCTTGTTTATTGTTATGATATCTCGCCATATTCAGCTATTCGGGTACAACAATAAATTTCAATCATGGATGATTGCAGATGCCTCCATAATGAATTGGTTAGTTCCTGTTTACAAAGGTAATGGATATAACTATACAGGGCGTCTGTAAAGTGAGTCACCAAACTTCGTAATATGGTTATTTTGGTCAAAATAAGCAAAAAAAGTTTATTTGAAGGTATATCCTAAAATGCATATTTACCCAGGAATCCATTTTGTTTTTCACACTTAATAATTAATATTTCCTTGAAGGATTTTTGAAGGTAGGTAAATTCATTAGTTACGAGATAATTATTAAAATTTGTAGATAATCACTCGTAGATAATTAAATTTGTCAACCTTTTTGTGTCTTATACAATTTTGATAAAATTTACCAGTTTTAAGATATTTGAGCAAAAAAATTAAAAATGCCCTCATTAAAAAATTCCCATTCGAAATTTTGTTGTGGAAATGGACATTGGTCCGTGCTAAATAGTAAATTCCTAAAACGATAGTCAAAGAAATACACATTATTAAGTGTAAAAGTACAAAATGGTGGATATCTGGGTAGTTATGCATTTTAAGATATACCTCCATATAAACCTTTTTATATGTTTAAACCATTATATGAGATTTGGTCACGTACTTTACAGAAACCCTGTATTTTTTGAATAAAACAATATCTGCTATATAAAAATAGAATGGCATTAGGCCTTAAGTTTAATAAGTTCAGGTTTATTTAGGTTGTTTCTCATTTATTCAATTCATATAGGCATAATGTATGATAAGATTACTTTTAACTACAATTTTAATAAATTTTCCTATTTAAATTGTTCTTAAACATTTAAGAACAATTCTAATGATACTTGGTATTTAGGCAACTCGAAGACAAAGAACTTCCTAAAAGCTCAGGTAGTTAGTGTTAATTGCTATGATAAAAATGTTTTGTCTTCTTTTGTTATTTTAGCATTTAATATTGCCTCAACTTAGCTCTCTTTTAACTATTATTTCAATTTGTTTATAATACAATTTTTGTAAACAAGTTGTAATTAAAATAATAAATATGAACGGAATTGTATTATTATCACACTACTTTCATGTTCAAACATCAGAATACAAGGTTTCCATAAATAACCTTACAATATTTCAGGAGGTTATTTCTCACATAAAACTAAGCGAAATAGTTCCTGAAAACATATGTGCTAAAATGCTTGTTTAACCCTATAGCCGCCATTTAGTTTTTAACACTATTGATAATTTATATTTACGTAACGAATATCAGTAAGCATAGACCTTTATTACAACAATATTAATTTCCAAAAATGTTTTTATTGTTTTCAAAATGGTTGCCATTTAAAGTTTTTGACGAAAAAATCTCAAAAACTTAAAATTTTATTAAAATTTTACTAGAAGACACTAGATTTTTTAAATATTAAATTATATAAACAATAATATCAATATCTTCAAGATTGAAGAAAAAATATCGGAATAAATGTGATTTTACTAAAAGTCGATGTTTACTGATTTGTAGACGTACGCGTAAGAACATTTACTTCGTTGGTTTACAATATAAGTTTTTACGCAGTGATTTAGTAAAAATGTATTTTGTTTTGTTTTATTTATTATTAATTCGGTTTTCGACGTAAATAAAAAAATGGTAGACTGCTGCCAAGAAATAAAAGTTAAATAAATCCTTGTTGATTTAAAAATATTTTAAATGATGATCAAGTCCTAATGGATTAACTGGTTTCATTTAAGCCTTAAATTACCTTGTTTATATACCAGCCAGAAGGTAATTTACGCTCGGTAAGGTTGGCACCACTTCTTATTGTGTCCTTGCCCCCGATTAATGAAGACAAAATACTCAACTCATCTAGTCTAATGATGTCATTTTGTATCATTAATTACTATTATATAAACTCACTTTGCTTATTAATTGAATAATAGATTTTACTTCTGGATTTGAATACTTCTAGACTGTATTTAACTTCTTGAACAAGATAAACTAAATAAGAACAATCTTTAAAAATTTTAAATTGAGAACTTTGAATGATAGTGTTTGTATTTATAAAACTTTACTTTTCATCAGAAACATTCTTCCTTTGAATTAAGAGCTAATTTTACGAGTAAAAATTTGTGTATGGTTAAACTTATTTCAAATTTATCTTAAAGCTTTGTAAATATGTACTTCGTTATATAAGTTTTTTCCCGTTTTTAAGAGTTTTAAGTTTAAGTACGTACGCATTAAGTCTTAAGTACGTATTTAGCAAATTTTGGGTACATAAAATAAAAAAATATTGTACTTACAGTTTGATTTATATAAAAGAAACGAGTTGTCTTCTGTCGACCATTGAATGTAGAAACCGTACCAACCTGAAATCATGACATCTAAATTACTTAAAATGTAATAAATTATTCGTTAATTTAATAGTAGATAGTATGTGGATAAATTGTTTTAAATCATTCTTTAGTCTTACACTGTAAAAGGATCACTGACAGAAAACAGGTAACCCAAACCTTTATTTTCGTTGTTTTGATCTCGGTAACTGAATTTTCTGATTTCAAATGTTTCTTGATACAATTGTAATAATTCATGTTAATATTTTGTGATTTAAATTTATGTTAAATGTACAGTTTCTCGAATGGTTGTCACTTTAATCTTTTGGGATTCTGCTTAGTTGGTTGTGAAGTCGTTTTTATATACTAAATATTATATTAAAAGCAGAGCAATACAGAAATAAGTTTTTTGTAAGGTAAGGGTAAAAATATTTAAAGCTACTTAGCTTGAGAGATTTTATCAAATTATAGGCTACTTAAGTCATCTTTGTACTATTTTGTGTTGTGCTATTCTAAAATCTTAAACTAACTTAAATAAACTAACCTAAGCAAGGCTTATGTCTCATTCACTAAACTGTGTTTATTTACTTGATGCCGTGGAGAATATCAACTGCCCTGCGGTAGTAATTTCAAAGGTAGCAAAGGTCATATAACCTACAGCAGAATGGGGATTGGGAGCTATCAAGGTCATTGGCTAAGCAATCCCAAGACTATAGCCAACGGTGCCACTTAGCTACCTAATAGTAGGGCAGTTGATATATTTTGTTTGACGAATGTTTAAAATAATATTAATAGTTAGCTGAAATAACTTATGTTTAATTCAATGTTTTAAGTGTTATGTCAACATAAATATAGAAAGTGCAAACATGAAAAATTAATAAAAGACTATGAGTTATGTCATTGCTTTTAAATCATCTGAAGAAATGAGATTTCTAGATCTGTCGATTTCCAAAAGAGCTTATTCAAAACAAATGGTTGCTTGAGTATAGAAAAAAAATACTATATTATTATTTTTAGTTTATTTTCATTACCAATTGCATGTTATGCTATAAAATATCAATTATCTCATATAATTTTCTATAAATGTTCTTAACTCTTAGATAAATAATATATTGCAGCTAAAACAAACAAGAGGTTGAATACATATATTATTATTATTATTTGAATTAAGACATATACTATTATTTGAATTAAAATCATTTATTTAATTAATAATTATTTAAAACATTTAAAAAATATTTTTACTAATTATAAAAAATTTAACTGTACAGTATACCATAAAAATGATTAATTGAGTATAGTATATTTTTTATTAAATTGCTAGAATTATTAACTACATATAAAAAGTGAGTAAAACAATCTAATTATATAAAAAGAGATGTACAGTATATTAGTTCATTATATACCATAATTAAACTACTGATAGATTCTGAAAGCCTGGCAGATGGATATATTTAATTAACGTTGAACACATCCATGTACGTATTATTTTTAATCACGAACTTTGCAATGCTCAAAAGTGGAATACTGGTGAGGAAGGAGAGGGTCTGGTATAATAGGTTGCGTAGCCGTCGCCTGCGGTCACAGCAGCGGGCAAATGCAAGCGTAGGGTAACTACTTCCCCTTTGGTCACATCCTGTAAATAACCAGGGAAAATTAAATTGTTAGTTTAGAAGTACATAGAGAAAACTAAACACATAAAAAATAATGTTATCAAATGTTTCTGCTATTTTATTCGTGTTTCTATATTCAGCTTGTTTATTGCTCTTATTTTTGGTGTGCTAGTATCGATTACTACAAAAGATATAAGATAAATTATTTTCCAAGTTTGCACATAGATACAAAAAATCACAACATGTACTCATTAATAATATATATAGTAACGTTTCCAATATTATTAAAATTTTATTATTTAATATATTTAACTGTGTACTGAAGATCATTAGTTGAGGATTACTTTTTATTAGTAGAAAAAATTGATATTCACTTAAAAGCACCAAGTATAAGTACTTAGATTGACATGCTCTACTATATTAGTATATACAAATTGAATCTATAATACGAGTATCCTCCTTCTGTAACTCTGGAGGGCTTGGGGAAACCTTTAGGCCTATACATGGTGCGGCAAAAAACCGATCGGTTTTCTTTCGCGCACCGCTCAGCAACAGGACGTCTGAAAAAGGTGAGGGTAGGCTTGTTGGAAAGCAAATTTTATGCCATTTTAGTAGTCAAGGAGTAGTGGTTGCTTGATCAACGCTAGTTCGTTATCAAGAATTATTTCAATATTGGTGATTCAATCATTGCTACTCACCGGCACCTTTGTGCATTTCCTTAAATTAGGTCAATATTTAGAATTCCCTATCCTAGCACAATTATTCAGTTTGTTAATAACTTTAGATTAACTTTTTTTGATTTGAAAACGAAGCCAACTGGCCGTCCAAGGTCAGCGCGGACGCCAGAGAACATGGATAGAGTCCATGCTGCTGTTTGGAAAACAGTCCTCGTCGGCCCGCCAGAAAAACAAGCTAGTGCTTTGCTAGTGTCTACGCCAGAGGCACATTGTTCAGAAAATGTTACAATTTACACTAAATGCTTTTAAGGGATAGTATTCCAAACACTCATCACATTGTTTTGGACACCTTGGGAATCGAATCCGTGATCTCTTGAACCGGAGTCCAAAACACTAACCGGTAGGCTGGCGAGATGCCTTGAACAATGCCTTGAGATGTCAATGAACATGGCTGACCCCTCGGTTTGACAAATTTTGTTGTTCGATCTTAATTTCCATCCATACCCATTAATTGGATATTGTTCAGTAATTAAAACTCACTGATCATGCAAAGCGAAAAATATTTTACAAACAAATGATTGATTTAAATGCCAATAAAGAAATTTTTATGTTTACTGACGAGACGCACAAAATACCCCCCGATAACGAACGCACGTTACTAAACATGACTAATTAAACATGTATGTTAGGCGACTACTACTCCATGACTACTGAAATGGCATAAAATTTGCTTTCCAATAAACCTACCCCCACCACCCTCAGACGTCCTGTCGATGAAAGGTGCCCGAAAGAAAATAGATCTGTTTTTTGCCGCACCCTGTGTATATATTTTTTTACATAGGCCCTAAACGCACAATGTATGAAAATTATTCTGAGTATCCAAATACCTCAAGACTGTGGATGAAGTAGATTTCAATAGGTTATAAAAATTGGTACAATATATATTTCTGGAAATACTTGAAGTGGTCAACAGGCAAATATTTTTTTATTGAGAGGTAGTAGTAATTCGCATAGGAGGTTTTAATTCTCCTCGGGGTAAAAATGTTCACTCATCAGCAGTTTAAAACCTTCACAACGTACTAGAATTTCGGATGGTAAAATTTAATTTATGAAATGTCGTATTGTTTTAGCTTACCTTTTTAGATTCAATACCGGACACCAACACAGATTCAAGAGACATAAACATGTGACCTAGATCCGCGATCAAATCATGTGGGAGACTATGCGACGTGGGTAAAGATTCGATTTATATCCCGTTTTAGTTCTTTGTAAACTTGGTTATCACTGATGTTTTGAGGGAATGCATTCTCTTCAAATAGCGATAAAAAAGAGATGAAAAAGAAATATCAACAAACAAGGTTTATTATATCGGCTATTTTTGGATTTAACACAGGCGTATCATTATTTTGCATTGTTGAACATTTAAAGGAACTTTTTCGTTCGGTAATTCACTACCCCCACTATTCTGGCTTTCAGTTTATAATCTACCATTTAATATTTCTGTGAAGCTTAAATAAACTTATGTAAACTTGTGTAAGCTTAAGAAAATTTTCTCCACTCATTTTAACTATCGTTTTTCATTTATCGTTCACCAACCACTGGTATTTCCGTACTTTTATCTTGTCGATTGAGGGATTTTACTTTTAAAATGTCTGGATATGCAATATATATTCAGCGAAAATCGTATTTTACACGACACAAATCGCTGATCCTTTATTCGATCCATTTATTTTTCTTCTGTCCGAATAATGTAGTGTCATTGTTCGGATGATTAAATTTACTGTCTTTTTAGTGTTTTGTCATACTTTATTAAAACTTACCGTTTTCATGATATTTGCTTTTTAATTTTTAACATCTGCACCATTAAAAAATACACAGAGAATATATATATATATATATATATATATATATATATATATATATATAATATGTGTTTGTTAAAAAGGTCCACGGCAAATATTAAATTAATACAACAATCCGTTACGAAAATAAAAATTATTAAGTGTAAAAAATGGCTGAACTTTGAAATGTAGAATACGAATGACCACAGCTAGTCTCTGAATTCTGAGACATTCTAATGACATTTTTTTTAAACCTCCACTGCCCGTCACCATGGGTAATAGGCTTGTGCGGTGATCTAAATACAGCAAGGTACGGTCACGGCATTAAGTCACATAGGCTAGCCAGAGGTAACTGCTCATGTTTGTGCATGTAATGTCGTCGCCAGGGATCGAACCTGCATTTTCACTGCTAAAATTCAATCTAATATATATTATTGATTTTTTTTAGTAAATACACAGTTTATCGCTTTGAGAGCCTTTCTACCTTTGAAGCATATTTTTGTTAGTTAAAAACAATGCCATTACAGTAATTTATAAAATTTAAGTTTGTCTTAGATAAAGTAGTGTATGCAACGATTTTACTCAGCCGTAAATAAGATCATAACAAAACGTATTATCATATTATGGTTACAAAAAGTTTTCAACCATCGTATAGGCTCGTATAAAAAATCTCGCATGAGACTGAACACCAATGATTTATTTTTCCTAGGGACAGGGCTCTGGCAGGAGTTTTCCATTAAAAAGCTATCCAAGTGGCTGAGAGCGTCCCAGTGAGGTGTCCCAGTCCCTGTCTCAGTTAAGGTGCTTACATCCCTGCCAGTTCACTGTTTCAAAAGTAACGATTGTTTTATTCTAATCTTTCCTAATGTAAAACACTATCTGGTTTCAATCTTAATATTTATATTTTTGAATTAGGGTAAAAATGAATTAGAGACAACGTTTTTTTTACATTTATTTACATCAAAACGTTTTAAAATGCCACTGGCGCGTAAATACACCCAAAATAAAATAGAATAAACAACATTGTTATCGTCATAATGTTTTATAAATTAATTGTAAATAACTATGTCTAATTATATGTTTAAACCAAAATTATTATACGAATCTCGAACAGAATATAAATATATAGTTCCCGCAAAACCTAAACATACCAATATACCACTACCCGCAACCGCACAACGATGTAATCTTATAAGAAAGTCGTACGAATATATTTTTATAGTTTGTCGCAGTTTTCTTTTATATTTAATTTTTGTAAAATTGTATACTACTACTATTGTAACATGACTTGTAGTCCACTATGTTAAAAAATAAATATAAAAAAATACTATGTTATTAGCCTATTACAAAGTAAAAGATGATTGTAAAATTGTATTGTGAAATTTATTAATCTAAATTTAGTGTCGAAGTTTAATGTAAATATTTTGTTACTATTGGTAATTTTCTGCCGACAAATTAGTTTAAAACTAAACATATTTTATTTATCCTAATTTATAAATGTCACAACCTCAAAAATTATTTAAAAAAGTATCATAAGGTAGGTTCAAGTTTTTAAAATTGTAATTTTATATTTCTACACTGATAAATTTCAGTTTATTTTAGTATGATTCCTAATTATGATAATGGTTTATCTCAATTCACGAAGAATTCTGGATTTAAACCACATGTGTCATTAATACAAGATTCATAGTTCAACGTGCGAACTTAAAATATGTTGTATAATTTAACAAATAAAACAATTTCACTTCTGCTATCCCTGGAAATATTAGCAATGGAATCGTCATTATTAAGTGTGAAGTAAGTTATTAATAATTAGGAATGGTTTTTAAACTAATCTTTTTATGTAGACATATATTATTTTTATTTTGGCTTTTATGTAATACTAATGTTAATTAACACAATTAAAAGTGTTTTTAAAAATTGGAATGAAACAAAAGGATTTCGTGCAGCGAGTTCTTTCCCTACAGAAGTCTGGGCATACTTGATCAATAACGACCTTGGCTGTGGCCTTGTCTCAAGGGTAACTTTGGTCTTACATCTCAGTCAATGTAGATTTTTCCATCAATACAACCACAGACGAAGCAACGGACATTTCAAAATAAAAATTATTAATTCCTGTAAGTCCAAGAAAGTTCTTGTTTAACTTTTGATATTCTGTTAATGCTTCAAATGTCAGAATAAATCTGAATTGTGCTTAAGAAAACAATAACAAAATGCATTATGTTCGATAAAACTTTGGATTTACATTAATAATAAGTTGAATAAACTTCCTTGAATCACAATACTTTCTAACTCTGAAGAGATTTACATTTGAAACGCCCTAGTTACAATGTTAAATTAACTAAATCCGAGAAATTTTAATACAACCAATCACTTAGGAGTTCGTTAAAAGTTAGCTTCGCCATTCAATTTTACATACATTTTTGCATAATCGTCTAAACAAAAGTTGTCTCATATTATTACAATTAAAAAAGATAATGTAGAAAAAAATAAACTAGAACGTACTTAGAATACTTAAATTTTGGATTTAAACTAACTATATTATTTTATACTAGATTAATATAAAGATATTTTTTTTTATTTTACCAGCCAATAAAATTTTTAATCTTTCACGATTTGAATTTCACATAACACAACACTTACACATAATTTCAATATTTCATTTATCTTAGATTATAATTGTGCTTCATTTAACAAAAGTAGAGCGATTTTAAATATATCAGCATAATTTTAACATCATTAAAACAATTAATATTATATAGCAAATATGTTATAGTTTATTGTAGGCCTATACCATGTACATAAATATGACAGAAACATGAGTGATAGTCGGATTGTAAGTCTTATTCTTGACAATATTGGTTTTAACTAAAATATGCTTTTATAACCATTATCTTCTCTTAAACCGTCTTATAATAGGCAGGTTACAGTACACGAACTTCTAACAGTCTTAAAATTTCATGCAAATACATAAAAATGGCGGTTGTTATTTAAAATTAATTAATGTTGGAATTATGCCAACTAAGATACCTTCGGAAATTCACATTTGTGTAATTCAATAGATCTTTAGAAATTTGACTATAATTAATGATTTGTATTTATGAAAAGTGCATTTCCTGACTATTGTGGAAAGTGGTAACAGTCGGTCAGTTCAATAGTTTACACACTACGCGTTAGCCGAGTTTCAAATTCCATCTAGTTTTGAGATTTCGCTTTCATGCCAAGTTATGAACGATAGATTTCATCATTTAGTAGGCCTAACTACTTAATAAACTGCAAAATTTGACATTACTCCAAATAATCACTTGCTCAGTTGATTTTGGCAGTACAATGAATCAATGACTCAACGGCATTAAGCTTAACAGGTGAATAATGATATATTAGCCATTAGAGCTCCACTCACTAGCATTGCTACTACTGTCCATATATTAATAGGCAAACATGTCTCTTTTCCTCCTTTTTTCTCAGCTCGTGTGCATCGTAGGAGAAATCCGCGCATAAGGTTAGAAAGGTAATGTGCTGTAGATGAGCAGAATCCCATTATAGTTCTCATTGGTCTCCAGGGTTATGCCCTACATTCTTCCAAAGTTCCTTTGGCTTGAATTTGTTCTATTTCATACATTTATTGCACCTGAGCAGTTGGTGTCATCAGTTAAATGCCATGTGTATGTGCTACGTTAGTGTCTAACATATTTAAATATTATTTACTGTTGTAAGTTCGTTAGATTTTTTCACTTTTTATTTCAACCGCGAAAGAACCCACAACCTTCCACGATTCGGGCCCGGGGGAGTAAGGGTTGCCTCGTGGTCCTCCCCAAGCCGCTCCGTCTCCCCAGAGTTGCCCTCTCTCTGAGGTCAAGGACCTGTAACCTTTGCACGAGTACACACCTGAGATAATCTCTACATTATACCTTAACAAAGACATAGTATAACTTGAAGATTGGGTTTCTTATTTCAATAAGAAATAACACTCACATAATTCTGTCACATTATTCATTTACTTGGGTTTAAATCATAATTTTTATAAATACATAACAAAAAGATTCTGCATTATTGAGCTATGCCTAATTAGTTTACAATTTTGATCCTAAACAAATTAATGACATTTTTTGAATGAATTTATGGATAAAGGAAGGAATTGAAAGGGTTGTTGTTCCCCATGTCTTCAGCCCTAAACAAAGAACAAAGCACAATCCGCGCTATAATTAACCGTAAAACAAATATAATTTATAAATTAAGATTTTGTTTGATAATAATTAATCAGTTAACCCCAATAATGCTCGTCAGACAGGCCACATAGAAATCATAATTGTTATAAAGAAATTAAAAATGATAGTGAAAGAAGTTAAGTTTAAATTTGTACCTTTCTCAGAAGGGTCTGTAGGCGCGCTGATGTGACGTGACCGCACCGCTGGCCGCCGGTCGAGTAATAATAACGATCTATGAATACAATAAACGGAACGAAATCTATCCCCACTCCTCTGTGCTTTATTTTGATTGGTCGACACACTAACAACAAGCAGAGGCATCAGCTGATCTAAACTTCTCTGTCTTTAGACAGAATAAAATAATTCATTTTGTCTGATTGAGCTTACAAAAAAAATATTGGAAAAATTAATAATTAGTTTGGTTTGCACTAATAAAAACTAAATACATACGGTACATCTTCCCCCCTCAATTTTGACAACATTTTTCTTGGACACAATTATAAATTCTACTGAGTACACACAAAATCAGTAATATTTCAATCGAAACCAAAGCCTAAAAACTGAAAATAGTCACACTTCAATACACACACAAAGGCTCAAGGTCATTAAAGTCTTTTGGAATAACCAATTGTCATCCAGAGCTTGATGAATGTCCTTCTCCGACGAGCACAGTGTAGGCAGACTGGCAACCTGGGTCCTTCCTTCGGCGAGCTGCTTGTAGACGTCCCCGTAGACAGGAAGGGGTACAATGGTAAGGATAGGAATGGGTTTCCCTACTGAAATTTGTTTTATAGAGTGCAAAATTGCCTTTCATTTTATTATCTGAAAACCCTTATTCAATCCCCATTTAGTGTTCTGGTAAAGTTCACTACCTCCATTTAAATGTAAAAGATATTAAAAAAAGATACTCAAACAAAAACTCTCAATTCACACAAAATATGTAGAACAACTAAAGTTTCTTATTTCATTATAACCCTTTTTTTATAACAAAGATTTGCGAATTTTTTATTTGTCATTTTAAGTTTATTGTCAAGTAATTATTATATTTGTGTATGTCCGTAGATAGAGTGCAGTAAGTAAGGAGGGCCCGTCAAGTATTGTCAAAAAGAATGTCAATAAACAAAGTATAAGCATTCACGCATCATTCGTTCACAATCACTCTCTCTCAATTATTCGTCGTCTATAGAAATAAATAGTAAAGTCCAGTGTTAGAAATAGTGGTCTTGCAAATCAATAAATTACCAAAATTCTTCCAATTGTATTGCTATCTTATTCTATTTCAATTGAAATAACTCTTTACAAAACTTTTATCTAGTTGACTATCTTTATATTGTGTTTCTTTGTACCACAATATCATTAGCGATAAAGACATTTTTGTTCCTCTATTACAAAACAAACCTTTTCAGAGACACATATTTTAAATACACAAATATTCAACATACAAATAATCCTAAATTCTTCTAACTATCCAAGAATTGAAGGAATGTTATCGCTGCATATTAAGCGTCCATTAAACAAATTTCACTTGTAATTCTTGAGTCACATTAATTCTTCTGTACCCTAAATATGCTTTACAATTTCCCTTTTTTATTCAATTGAATAGTCACTGTCCGAGAAAATAATGTCAGCATAAATAACATATTAGGCATTACGAAAATTATTACTTTATACACTTTTGACCATCTCGCAGGTGGTGTAACAGTATTGATCAATAATTAAAGTGACACTGTTTTACTTTTAAACTTGAGTTCAACTAAACATGTTAAATGTTCATATAGCTTCATACCACGTCTGGTTACGCTATTAAGTCAGTGTTAATGTTATGTCGAATAACATATTTTCTTTTACTTAGGCCTAATTAAGTTAAAACAATTATTTACAAATGCGCATTATCTTAATATTACTATTTACAGTATTTACATATATACCGGTATAATTATAAGCTATTTACAAACATCAGCTTTATTTCACACCTTCTGAGATCGGGCTGTTGAGTTAATTATCATTGTTTCATTCCTAGCTTAAGTTGACTAATATGCGCTCTCTTTATTACTGACAAATCAGATTCAAGCTGTAAGAGAACGGTTACCGGTGATAAGAAATACAAAATTCTATATGGTCCTGTATACTTAAAATCCATTTTGCTTTGGTATGAATCAATTTTCTTACTAAGCGTTTGGCTCTCTAAGTAAACAGTACTTCCTACAGTGAAAGGATGCTTTATACGATCTTGATTATATTTCAAACGGTTTTTATTTTGACTCACAGATTTCTTCAAATTTTTTATTGCTTTACTAAAGTTTTCTTTTACTTGGTCCTGACTTAATTTACTATCCAACAGATCAGACATACGCCATAAATTCCTTAAGCTATGGTTAGGCTTATGATTAAACATTAGTTCAAAAGCTGTAAATTTAGTACTATCACAAACAACTGTGTTCAAACTTAATTGAATGTACTTAATATCTACATCCCAAGATGGCTGGGTGTCATGATGAAAGGCTCTAATTTGTTGTTTAACAGTTCTTAAAAATCTCTCGGCAATGTTTGGGTTTGGTCTATAGGGTACTAATTTATAATGTTCTATTGAATACTGAAACATAAATTTCTTGAATTCTACACTTTTAAATGCAGGACCGTTATCAGAAACCAATCTCCTACATGAACTGAAATTATTAAATATTACACTTTCTATCTTACTGATAACAGTTTTGGACTTGGTATCTCTTATAGGAATTAACCACACATACTTTGTAAATGAGTCGACCACAATTAAAATGTGTTTGTTACCTAACTTTGATCGCACTAATGGCCCTGCCGTGTCTACATACAAAGTGTCTAAAGGTGCTGTTGCGTGAGATGAGATTAAATCTCCCTCATACCTGCGTTGTGGAGGCTTCGATTTAAGACATACCTCACATTTCTTTACTCTATTGCGAATTTCCTGAATTAAATTTGGTCTTATAAAATACTCAATAACTCTTGATACTGTTCTATTTTGACCAGGATGGCCTCCAAAAGGGGTACAATGGTAATATGTAAAAATTAAATCTATTAGACTTATTGGTACATAAATTTTTCCTTTACTTCGAGCAGATTTACGGTGCATTAGTACATTGTCTTTCATATAAAAGTTTTCCTTATTACTCTTGTTCTTAATACTTTGAATAATCCTTGCACATTCAGGATCTGACCTTTGATGTTCTGAAATTTTCACAAAAGCTAATGGCACATCTGTAATTACATTAACACAACCTTTGACATATCGTTTACTTACAGAACTAAATTTTTTACTGGTTTTACTTTTTACTACATTTATGATGCGTGGGTCGGACTCTACTTCTATTATTTCAATTTGATTGTCATCTAACTGCATACGTGACAAAGCATCCGCTACAGGATTGTCCTTACTCTTAACATGAAGTACCTTAAATGGTAAAGCTAATATTTGTTCTGTCCATCTAGAGATTTTACCAAGTTTTTTAAAGTGTCCTAAGACCCAAGATAAGGCATGATTATCAGTGATCAGATAAAATGGTTGTAGTTCTAAGAACATATAAAATTTCTTGATACTTAAAACAACAGATAACGCCTCTTTTTCATAAATACTCATATTACGCTCAGATTCTGAAAACTTCTTGCTATAAAAGGCAACTGGCAATTTATCTCCCACATCGTTACATTGCATTAATGTCGAACCAGCCCCGTAAGAAGAAGCATCTGTATACAAATAGAATGGCTTTTGAAAGTTCGGGATTGACAATACAGGTGGATTCATTATTGCTTCCTTAAGTTTAACAAAGCTTTTCTCACATTCTTCAGTCCACACAAATTTTGAGCGCTTCCTTCGAAGCTCATTTAACGGTGCTGCTAACTTAGCATAGTCTTTAATATATTTTGAAAAATAATTAACCATTCCAATGAAAGTCCCTACCTGTTTACTGTTCTTAGGTGTACTAAAATTGCGTATGGCTTCTGTTCTACTTGGATCTATTCTGATTTCGTTTTTGGAAATTATATTCCCTAAATAACTAACTTCAGTGTGGAAAAGTTTAACTTTCTTTGGGTTCACAGTTAAGTTATGCTTGCTCAACCTGTCTACAACTTCAGTTATATGCTGCATATGCTCTTCTTTTGTCTTAGAGAAAATTAACAAATCGTCCACAAAGTTTAACAGATATTCAAATTTGATATCTCTAAATATTCTGTCAAGGTATGCACTTAACAAACCTGAACCACAATGCATTCCGTAAGGCAGACGGTTAAATTCAAAGAGGGATACGCCATTGCTAAATGCTGTTAAATGTTTACTCTTTTCTGACAGCGGTATTTGTAAAAAGCTGTTTGAGAGATCTATAACTGAAAAGTATTCTGCATTTTGCAAATATTGGTAGTATTCCTCCATGTTCCCAAGTGGGTGATTAACCCTTACAATTTTCTCGTTTAGTTTTGAGTAATTAATAACTAATCTATGAGACTTGTCTCCTTTAGAGACTAAAAAAGATGGGGATGAATAACTACTTATAGAATTCCTTATAATTCCCTGATTGAGCAAATCGTCTAAAATAGCTTTCATTTCTTTCATTTTAGTTGGATGCACAGGGTATGGCTTTAAATTTACAACTTCATTATCTTTAAGTTGAATCTCATACTCAAAGTCAAGAGCTTTACCTATTTTTGTTGTAAAAACATTAGAATAACGCCTCATCAATTTTTGTATTGGTTCTTTCATATCAAGACAACCGATATCTAAACTGTCTGTTTGTTCTGATTCGTTTATGCTAGACAAACTAACAATGCTAGTACCTTTCTTTAAAGCAATTTTAACATTTGGTTGGAACTTAAAATAGCAATTACCACCATTTAGGTCTATTAACATTCCTGTATCTTTGATGAAAGGACTCCCTAATATTAGCTCACACGCTAATTTTCTCAATACTGCGTACTTTACAAACCATGAAAAATTCTTTATTTTAATTTTTATAATACAGTGACCAACTATCTGAATTTTACTGTTATCTGCTCCGACACAATTAGAATGATTATTGTCAATTTGGGTGACTAATTTCATACCCTTTAACTTATTGTATAGCTCTTCACTTATAGCGTTAACACACGCGCCGGTGTCTAGTAGTGCTGTTACAATGAATGGATTTCCTTCTGCGCGGCTACCGGACGTCAATTGTACTGGGATTGTTGGCAATTCGGTGAATAAATTTGCTTGGGGGATTCCAATTTTATTCGATATTCGACGCTGCACTCTCTTGATCTTTACTAGTTCTTTTTTATTATATTTTGGCTGGCTAGGTATATTTTTACACTGACCTACATTATGAGTTGTTTGACATTGACCTTCATTTGATTTACAATTTCGGTTTACACACTTATTCGATTTGTTTTCTCGATTTGCTGACAACTGACCTAGGGAAAATTTTTCATTATTATTTACAAGACACATTTCCGGAATTTTATTTACATTCAAAAAATCTTCCCTGCAATTTAGTTTTTTGACGTTGGCTTTCTATTACAATGTCTCGCTATGTGCCCTTTTCGACCACAAGAAAAGCATGTTCTATCTCCCGAAACTGTTCTAGAAACATCACTTCGAGTATTATGAACAGTTGTTTGTTTTCGTTCACTATTATAACGTAAGTTATTCTTGATTTCTACACTCTGACAATGCAAACACGCTCTTTCAAGATCCTCGATTGTGTCTAGCTTACTTACTAATGACAAATTTACTCTGCATTTTGGATTCAAACCAATTATTAACAATTCCACTAACTCAGACTCACTATACGAACAATCTAGTAGTTTAGAAAATTCCTTAACTCTGTGAATGTACAAAGGAAGTGCCTCATTACTGTCCTGAGGACGGGTTACATAGAACTTAATCAAATCGTCCTTAACATTTATAGGTATGAAAAACTTTAAAATTTCTTTCTTAAGTGTTTCTACATTTTGATCCTTATTTTTCAATACTAGATCAAGAAGAGGGGATTGCGTTTTTGTTACAAATACCTCAATTATTTGCTTGTCTGAAAGGCTAGTTTCGTTCTTTACCTTAAATAATGTACGTAAGAAATCTATTAAGTCTTTTACAACTAACCCATTACATACTTTCAAATCTTTTAAATATGTTTCGAGTGGGTTCGGTAATTTCCTGTACATGTTGGGATCAAACGGTAGGTGGGATGCCGCACAGGGTTGAATAGCAGGAAGGGAAGCACCCAAGCTACTCGGTTCACCTGGAGCTTCCGGAGGTGGATTGGATAGATTGGAATGTACATTTACCGTCCCTTCTTCCCTAGGTTTACTTTCCTTTAAAAATACATCCTCAAAATTTTCTTCTTCAATATTAGATTCACTTAATTTACGTACAGAAGTCTCCAATGCCTTTTGATCAACCTTTAGTTCATTAAACTTATCTTTAACAATTTTGTACCTATTTGACAAAGCTATACATTCTTCCTTTTCACTCTCTGACAAAGTAAAATGCGTTAAGGTATTTATTCTAGTTCGACAGTGGTTGATACGAGCATCCTGCCTAGCAATATCGATTGGTCTACTATTATAATTTATTTCTAGAGCTTTCTCTTCAATTATGGCTAATTTGTTGGAAATTAATTCTATTTCATCAACCAGATTTATTTTACCCAAAATATTTTCATGCTTAGCTGGTACATTTTGCTGCAAGGTTTGTCTTAAAATTTTTCTTAAATCACAAACAGTGCTTTTCTCGTCTAATTCGATGTTCCTTAATTTTAACTCATAAATTAATTCGTCTTTGACTAGCAAGTCAACCTTTAAACCCATTTTAATTTTTTTTTATATAGTATCTTGTTATGAACACTAATTTAGACCGATCAAATACAGTACATAGAGTTAACAATAGGCCTATTCTTTATTTAATTTACAGCGGTTGTTACAATATCATGATTAAATAAAATTACAACAAAAACACAAGTATTCAAGCAGAGTTGCGCAATTGTTATACCTTAACAAAGACATAGTATAACTTGAAGATTGGGTTTCTTATTTCAATAAGAAATAACACTCACATAATTCTGTCACATTATTCATTTACTTGGGTTTAAATCATAATTTTTATAAATACATAACAAAAAGATTCTGCATTATTGAGCTATGCCTAATTAGTTTACAATTTTGATCCTAAACAAATTAATGACATTTTTGAATGAATTTATGGATAAAGGAAGGAATTGAAAGGGTTGTTGTTCCCCATGTCTTCAGCCCTAAACAAAGAACAAAGCACAATCCGCGCTATAATTAACCGTAAAACAAATATAATTTATAAATTAAGATTTTGTTTGATAATAATTAATCAGTTAACCCCAATAATGCTCGTCAGACAGGCCACATAGAAATCATAATTGTTATAAAGAAATTAAAAATGATAGTGAAAGAAGTTAAGTTTAAATTTGTACCTTTCTCAGAAGGGTCTGTAGGCGCGCTGATGTGACGTGACCGCACCGCTGGCCGCCGGTCGAGTAATAATAACGATCTATGAATACAATAAACGGAACGAAATCTATCCCCACTCCTCTGTGCTTTATTTTGATTGGTCGACACACTAACAACAAGCAGAGGCATCAGCTGATCTAAACTTCTCTGTCTTTAGACAGAATAAAATAATTCATTTTGTCTGATTGAGCTTACAAAAAAAATATTGGAAAAATTAATAATTAGTTTGGTTTGCACTAATAAAAACTAAATACATACGGTACATCTTCCCCCCTCAATTTTGACAACATTTTTCTTGGACACAATTATAAATTCTACTGAGTACACACAAAATCAGTAATATTTCAATCGAAACCAAAGCCTAAAAACTGAAAATAGTCACACTTCAATACACACACAAAGGCTCAAGGTCATTAAAGTCTTTTGGAATAACCAATTGTCATCCAGAGCTTGATGAATGTCCTTCTCCGACGAGCACAGTGTAGGCAGACTGGCAACCTGGGTCCTTCCTTCGGCGAGCTGCTTGTAGACGTCCCCGTAGACAGGAAGGGGTACAATGGTAAGGATAGGAATGGGTTTCCCTACTGAAATTTGTTTTATAGAGTGCAAAATTGCCTTTCATTTTATTATCTGAAAACCCTTATTCAATCCCCATTTAGTGTTCTGGTAAAGTTCACTACCTCCATTTAAATGTAAAAGATATTAAAAAAAGATACTCAAACAAAAACTCTCAATTCACACAAAATATGTAGAACAACTAAAGTTTCTTATTTCATTATAACCCTTTTTTTATAACAAAGATTTGCGAATTTTTTATTTGTCATTTTAAGTTTATTGTCAAGTAATTATTATATTTGTGTATGTCCGTAGATAGAGTGCAGTAAGTAAGGAGGGCCCGTCAAGTATTGTCAAAAAGAATGTCAATAAACAAAGTATAAGCATTCACGCATCATTCGTTCACAATCACTCTCTCTCAATTATTCGTCGTCTATAGAAATAAATAGTAAAGTCCAGTGTTAGAAATAGTGGTCTTGCAAATCAATAAATTACCAAAATTCTTCCAATTGTATTGCTATCTTATTCTATTTCAATTGAAATAACTCTTTACAAAACTTTTATCTAGTTGACTATCTTTATATTGTGTTTCTTTGTACCACAATATCATTAGCGATAAAGACATTTTTGTTCCTCTATTACAAAACAAACCTTTTCAGAGACACATATTTTAAATACACAAATATTCAACATACAAATAATCCTAAATTCTTCTAACTATCCAAGAATTGAAGGAATGTTATCGCTGCATATTAAGCGTCCATTAAACAAATTTCACTTGTAATTCTTGAGTCACATTAATTCTTCTGTACCCTAAATATGCTTTACAATTTCCCTTTTTTATTCAATTGAATAGTCACTGTCCGAGAAAATAATGTCAGCATAAATAACATATTAGGCATTACGAAAATTATTACTTTATACACTTTTGACCATCTCGCAGGTGGTGTAACAGTATTGATCAATAATTAAAGTGACACTGTTTTACTTTTAAACTTGAGTTCAACTAAACATGTTAAATGTTCATATAGCTTCATACCACGTCTGGTTACGCTATTAAGTCAGTGTTAATGTTATGTCGAATAACATATTTTCTTTTACTTAGGCCTAATTAAGTTAAAACAATTATTTACAAATGCGCATTATCTTAATATTACTATTTACAGTATTTACATATATACCGGTATAATTATAAGCTATTTACAAACATCAGCTTTATTTCACACCTTCTGAGATCGGGCTGTTGAGTTAATTATCATTGTTTCATTCCTAGCTTAAGTTGACTAATATGCGCTCTCTTTATTACTGACAAATCAGATTCAAGCTGTAAGAGAACGGTTACCGGTGATAAGAAATACAAAATTCTATATGGTCCTGTATACTTAAAATCCATTTTGCTTTGGTATGAATCAATTTTCTTACTAAGCGTTTGGCTCTCTAAGTAAACAGTACTTCCTACAGTGAAAGGATGCTTTATACGATCTTGATTATATTTCAAACGGTTTTTATTTTGACTCACAGATTTCTTCAAATTTTTTATTGCTTTACTAAAGTTTTCTTTTACTTGGTCCTGACTTAATTTACTATCCAACAGATCAGACATACGCCATAAATTCCTTAAGCTATGGTTAGGCTTATGATTAAACATTAGTTCAAAAGCTGTAAATTTAGTACTATCACAAACAACTGTGTTCAAACTTAATTGAATGTACTTAATATCTACATCCCAAGATGGCTGGGTGTCATGATGAAAGGCTCTAATTTGTTGTTTAACAGTTCTTAAAAATCTCTCGGCAATGTTTGGGTTTGGTCTATAGGGTACTAATTTATAATGTTCTATTGAATACTGAAACATAAATTTCTTGAATTCTACACTTTTAAATGCAGGACCGTTATCAGAAACCAATCTCCTACATGAACTGAAATTATTAAATATTACACTTTCTATCTTACTGATAACAGTTTTGGACTTGGTATCTCTTATAGGAATTAACCACACATACTTTGTAAATGAGTCGACCACAATTAAAATGTGTTTGTTACCTAACTTTGATCGCACTAATGGCCCTGCCGTGTCTACATACAAAGTGTCTAAAGGTGCTGTTGCGTGAGATGAGATTAAATCTCCCTCATACCTGCGTTGTGGAGGCTTCGATTTAAGACATACCTCACATTTCTTTACTCTATTGCGAATTTCCTGAATTAAATTTGGTCTTATAAAATACTCAATAACTCTTGATACTGTTCTATTTTGACCAGGATGGCCTCCAAAAGGGGTACAATGGTAATATGTAAAAATTAAATCTATTAGACTTATTGGTACATAAATTTTTCCTTTACTTCGAGCAGATTTACGGTACATTAGTACATTGTCTTTCATATAAAAGTTTTCCTTATTACTCTTGTTCTTAATACTTTGAATAATCCTTGCACATTCAGGATCTGACCTTTGATGTTCTGAAATTTTCACAAAAGCTAATGGCACATCTGTAATTACATTAACACAACCTTTGACATATCGTTTACTTACAGAACTAAATTTTTTACTGGTTTTACTTTTTACTACATTTATGATGCGTGGGTCGGACTCTACTTCTATTATTTCAATTTGATTGTCATCTAACTGCATACGTGACAAAGCATCCGCTACAGGATTGTCCTTACTCTTAACATGAAGTACCTTAAATGGTAAAGCTAATATTTGTTCTGTCCATCTAGAGATTTTACCAAGTTTTTTAAAGTGTCCTAAGACCCAAGATAAGGCATGATTATCAGTGATCAGATAAAATGGTTGTAGTTCTAAGAACATATAAAATTTCTTGATACTTAAAACAACAGATAACGCCTCTTTTTCATAAATACTCATATTACGCTCAGATTCTGAAAACTTCTTGCTATAAAAGGCAACTGGCAATTTATCTCCCACATCGTTACATTGCATTAATGTCGAACCAGCCCCGTAAGAAGAAGCATCTGTATACAAATAGAATGGCTTTTGAAAGTTCGGGATTGACAATACAGGTGGATTCATTATTGCTTCCTTAAGTTTAACAAAGCTTTTCTCACATTCTTCAGTCCACACAAATTTTGAGCGCTTCCTTCGAAGCTCATTTAACGGTGCTGCTAACTTAGCATAGTCTTTAATATATTTTGAAAAATAATTAACCATTCCAATGAAAGTCCCTACCTGTTTACTGTTCTTAGGTGTACTAAAATTGCGTATGGCTTCTGTTCTACTTGGATCTATTCTGATTTCGTTTTTGGAAATTATATTCCCTAAATAACTAACTTCAGTGTGGAAAAGTTTAACTTTCTTTGGGTTCACAGTTAAGTTATGCTTGCTCAACCTGTCTACAACTTCAGTTATATGCTGCATATGCTCTTCTTTTGTCTTAGAGAAAATTAACAAATCGTCCACAAAGTTTAACAGATATTCAAATTTGATATCTCTAAATATTCTGTCAAGGTATGCACTTAACAAACCTGAACCACAATGCATTCCGTAAGGCAGACGGTTAAATTCAAAGAGGGATACGCCATTGCTAAATGCTGTTAAATGTTTACTCTTTTCTGACAGCGGTATTTGTAAAAAGCTGTTTGAGAGATCTATAACTGAAAAGTATTCTGCATTTTGCAAATATTGGTAGTATTCCTCCATGTTCCCAAGTGGGTGATTAACCCTTACAATTTTCTCGTTTAGTTTTGAGTAATTAATAACTAATCTATGAGACTTGTCTCCTTTAGAGACTAAAAAAGATGGGGATGAATAACTACTTATAGAATTCCTTATAATTCCCTGATTGAGCAAATCGTCTAAAATAGCTTTCATTTCTTTCATTTTAGTTGGATGCACAGGGTATGGCTTTAAATTTACAACTTCATTATCTTTAAGTTGAATCTCATACTCAAAGTCAAGAGCTTTACCTATTTTTGTTGTAAAAACATTAGAATAACGCCTCATCAATTTTTGTATTGGTTCTTTCATATCAAGACAACCGATATCTAAACTGTCTGTTTGTTCTGATTCGTTTATGCTAGACAAACTAACAATGCTAGTACCTTTCTTTAAAGCAATTTTAACATTTGGTTGGAACTTAAAATAGCAATTACCACCATTTAGGTCTATTAACATTCCTGTATCTTTGATGAAAGGACTCCCTAATATTAGCTCACACGCTAATTTTCTCAATACTGCGTACTTTACAAACCATGAAAATTTCTTTATTTTAATTTTTATAATACAGTGACCAACTATCTGAATTTTACTGTTATCTGCTCCGACACAATTAGAATGATTATTGTCAATTTGGGTGACTAATTTCATACCCTTTAACTTATTGTATAGCTCTTCACTTATAGCGTTAACACACGCGCCGGTGTCTAGTAGTGCTGTTACAATGAATGGATTTCCTTCTGCGCGGCTACCGGACGTCAATTGTACTGGGATTGTTGGCAATTCGGTGAATAAATTTGCTTGGGGGATTCCAATTTTATTCGATATTCGACGCTGCACTCTCTTGATCTTTACTAGTTCTTTTTTATTATATTTTGGCTGGCTAGGTATATTTTTACACTGACCTACATTATGAGTTGTTTGACATTGACCTTCATTTGATTTACAATTTCGGTTTACACACTTATTCGATTTGTTTTCTCGATTTGCTGACAACTGACCTAGGGAAAATTTTTCATTATTATTTACAAGACACATTTCCGGAATTTTATTTACATTCAAAAAATCTTCCCTGCAATTTAGTTTTTTGACGTTGGCTTTCTATTACAATGTCTCGCTATGTGCCCTTTTCGACCACAAGAAAAGCATGTTCTATCTCCCGAAACTGTTCTAGAAACATCACTTCGAGTATTATGAACAGTTGTTTGTTTTCGTTCACTATTATAACGTAAGTTATTCTTGATTTCTACACTCTGACAATGCAAACACGCTCTTTCAAGATCCTCGATTGTGTCTAGCTTACTTACTAATGACAAATTTACTCTGCATTTTGGATTCAAACCAATTATTAACAATTCCACTAACTCAGACTCACTATACGAACAATCTAGTAGTTTAGAAAATTCCTTAACTCTGTGAATGTACAAAGGAAGTGCCTCATTACTGTCCTGAGGACGGGTTACATAGAACTTAATCAAATCGTCCTTAACATTTATAGGTATGAAAAACTTTAAAATTTCTTTCTTAAGTGTTTCTACATTTTGATCCTTATTTTTCAATACTAGATCAAGAAGAGGGGATTGCGTTTTTGTTACAAATACCTCAATTATTTGCTTGTCTGAAAGGCTAGTTTCGTTCTTTACCTTAAATAATGTACGTAAGAAATCTATTAAGTCTTTTACAACTAACCCATTACATACTTTCAAATCTTTTAAATATGTTTCGAGTGGGTTCGGTAATTTCCTGTACATGTTGGGATCAAACGGTAGGTGGGATGCCGCACAGGGTTGAATAGCAGGAAGGGAAGCACCCAAGCTACTCGGTTCACCTGGAGCTTCCGGAGGTGGATTGGATAGATTGGAATGTACATTTACCGTCCCTTCTTCCCTAGGTTTACTTTCCTTTAAAAATACATCCTCAAAATTTTCTTCTTCAATATTAGATTCACTTAATTTACGTACAGAAGTCTCCAATGCCTTTTGATCAACCTTTAGTTCATTAAACTTATCTTTAACAATTTTGTACCTATTTGACAAAGCTATACATTCTTCCTTTTCACTCTCTGACAAAGTAAAATGCGTTAAGGTATTTATTCTAGTTCGACAGTGGTTGATACGAGCATCCTGCCTAGCAATATCGATTGGTCTACTATTATAATTTATTTCTAGAGCTTTCTCTTCAATTATGGCTAATTTGTTGGAAATTAATTCTATTTCATCAACCAGATTTATTTTACCCAAAATATTTTCATGCTTAGCTGGTACATTTTGCTGCAAGGTTTGTCTTAAAATTTTTCTTAAATCACAAACAGTGCTTTTCTCGTCTAATTCGATGTTCCTTAATTTTAACTCATAAATTAATTCGTCTTTGACTAGCAAGTCAACCTTTAAACCCATTTTAATTTTTTTTTATATAGTATCTTGTTATGAACACTAATTTAGACCGATCAAATACAGTACATAGAGTTAACAATAGGCCTATTCTTTATTTAATTTACAGCGGTTGTTACAATATCATGATTAAATAAAATTACAACAAAAACACAAGTATTCAAGCAGAGTTGCGCAATTGTTATACCTTAACAAAGACATAGTATAACTTGAAGATTGGGTTTCTTATTTCAATAAGAAATAACACTCACATAATTCTGTCACATTATTCATTTACTTGGGTTTAAATCATAATTTTTATAAATACATAACAAAAAGATTCTGCATTATTGAGCTATGCCTAATTAGTTTACAATTTTGATCCTAAACAAATTAATGACATTTTTTGAATGAATTTATGGATAAAGGAAGGAATTGAAAGGGTTGTTGTTCCCCATGTCTTCAGCCCTAAACAAAGAACAAAGCACAATCCGCGCTATAATTAACCGTAAAACAAATATAATTTATAAATTAAGATTTTGTTTGATAATAATTAATCAGTTAACCCCAATAATGCTCGTCAGACAGGCCACATAGAAATCATAATTGTTATAAAGAAATTAAAAATGATAGTGAAAGAAGTTAAGTTTAAATTTGTACCTTTCTCAGAAGGGTCTGTAGGCGCGCTGATGTGACGTGACCGCACCGCTGGCCGCCGGTCGAGTAATAATAACGATCTATGAATGTAATAAACGGAACGAAATCTATCCCCACTCCTCTGTGCTTTATTTTGATTGGTCGACACACTAACAACAAGCAGAGGCATCAGCTGATCTAAACTTCTCTGTCTTTAGACAGAATAAAATAATTCATTTTGTCTGATTGAGCTTACAAAAAAAATATTGGAAAAATTAATAATTAGTTTGGTTTGCACTAATAAAAACTAAATACATACGGTACAACATATTTCACCTACAAGATTAAAATTGTAATTTTTTTGTGTGTTTTGTACTTTTTAACTGTGTGAAATTATATTCCAACTCAATATCAATTAAACTTCATATCAACCCCTTAGGGGGAGAGGGTAGGAAATAAATTATAACGAAAATTTATTATATTTTTAAAGCGATTGAGTCTGAACAGTTTGGGAAAAATAATACTCTTTACAATAGAAATATTCCATCCATAGCATTAGTCAGCATGTGAATGAAAAATATATATATACCATACAGTTTATAGCAGATATATCAAACTGTATGAAACTCAACTTAGACTCTTTACACCAATTTAATTTATTATCTTCTTTATTAAGTTATAAAATAGAATTCACGGTGATCCGTATATATCAGAAATGCAAGGGAAACACAAAAAAAAATAATTCCGTATTATATTGAAAATGATTTTTATTTTTAAGTTATATTTATGAAAACTTACATACAACTAACCATTCAATCATAGACATATGCTTTTATTACTTTTCTATGCATAGTTACAAACATGTATCATAATATTTTATTAAAAATATACAGGAATAGAATGATCCTCGGGATGAACTTCTTGAGGAAATATTAATTCCTCGGAGAAGTTAACAATTCTGAAGAGATCCAATCAAGTAACAGCAGTTAAGTCACTTACCTCCAATAAAGGGTGGAATCCTTGAGTCTCGTGTCTACTACATGTTTGTCACGACTGCCAAGTCTGTAATGTGTTAATCTGCTGCTGCTAATGGAAAACCGACCGGTACAGGAGCCGGCTTGATGAAACATTAACACTTCGCCACGGCAAATTATCCCTCTTGATTAAATTGTAACGTAACGCTATTGGATACATTCTTTTGATAGTTAATTAGTTTTATTCTATAAATATTAATTAAAATGAGTCGTTAAACTCTTACCACCGCGTTTTAAAACTAAAATATATTGTTTCACACTGCATGGAAACAACTATTTTCAACACTATTCAACGTTCTCTCTCTCTCTCTGTCTCTAGCATGGGGAGATCAGATGATGATTTTCCCCTTGAAGATAGTATTTAATTGTGACTAGAGATCGTCACATCGAAAGATCTATTGAATTACTCAGATCCAAATAACCGGGGGTACCTCAATTGCTGTAACAAGACTATAAACAATTTTAAATACAAATCCTCACTTTATGTATTTTTTTTATTTTATTAAAAATGTTAAGACTGTTAGAGGTTTTGTATTATGACTATTCTCTTATTCTTGACGGTTGAGGAAAAGATATAGGTTATACCTGTAAATTTTAGTTAAACTAAAATTGCTAAGAAAAATGTTTTTAATGTGATTACAAATCTTGTTTCTGTCATATTTATTACACGTAGTATCCTATACAATAAAGCAGAAAATATTTAATATTGAACATTACATTTTTCAATAACATGAAAATTATGCTACGGTAAGTATTCTAAGTAGTTTCTAGTTTAGTTCTGAATTTAATATCCTTAATATTCTCTAATAATCCTTCATTGAGTAATCTAAAACAACTTTGGTTTAGACTATTATGCAAAAATTTATGCCATATTGAATGGCGAAGCAAACTTTCCACGAAATCTTAAGTGATTGGGTTTTATTAAAATTTACAGGATTTAGTTCATTTAACATTGTAATTAAGGCCTTTCCATAATGGGAATCTCTTCTGAATAAGAAAGTATTGTGATTAAAGAAAGTTCATTTAATTTATAAATAAAATAAATCCAGAGTTTAACATATTGCATTTTGTTATTATTTTTAAGCACAATTCAGCTTTATTCTGACAATAATTTAAACATTAACAGAATATGGAAAAGAATATACATGAACTTTCTTGGACTTACAGAAATTAATAAATTTTATTTTGGAATTTCGATCGCTTCGTCTGTCGTTGTATTTATGGTACAATCTACATTGACTGAGATGCAAGACTAAAGTTAGTCTTGAGACAAGGCCACAGCCAAGGCCGTTATTGATCAAGTATGCCCAGACTTCTGTAGGGAAAGGACTCGCTACACCAAATCCTCTTGTTACATTTTAATTTTATAAAATACTTTTAAATGTGTAAATCCATATCTTTATTGTGTAAAGTCAAAAATACAAAAAAATATGTCTACATAAACATTTTAGTTTTAAAAGCCATACTTAAGTATATTAAATAATAAATTTATAAGAGCAGTAATATAAAATTAAGTTTTTAAAACCTGAAGAGACCTTAGGACACTTATATAAATGTAAGGATCGTGTCATTTACAAATAAGATAAATAAAATATGTTAAGTTTCACACTGATTTGTCTACAGATATTAAATGAAAATTACAAATAACAACAAATAAATTTACAGTAAATTTTAGCTATAAATTTAGATTTACACATTGTTCAATACAACTGTACTTAGTAATAACATAGTATTTCTAACAAAGCGGACTAAAAAACATGTTCCGTAGCATGCAGTTTTACTTGAAATAAATGAAAAATGAAACTATCAGTTATATTCATACGATCTTCTTATACGATTATTGTGCATTTGCTTCTAGGTATATTGGTAAAATTTAGGTTTTAAAGGATTTGTAAACAATATCTACATACTACTAGCTGTTTCCTATTACGGCTTCGCCCATGATTGCATTTATTTTATAGGTAATTAAGCTCTTTCACTACGCTCACTCGCTGTCACTCTCATCTTATATATAAGAAATCGCTAGAATATCGAAAATTAGAATTTTTATGGCATTTGTTTCTTAGCAACCAATTAAAATATATAAAATATAAATTTTTTAGATTATTACAAACTATTATATGCCCTTTGGGTCAGAGCCCTTTGGGCAGATTTGCACCAAACTTCACACAAACCATACTAGAATAAAGCTTTATAATGCCTGAAAGTTACAATCTGTCGAGCGGTTTTTATAATAATTTTATTTTACAGATCTAAATTGCTTTTGGTTTCCCAAGACCATTAGGTTAGTTTAATAGATCTAATATTGTTAGTAAGTAATATGCAATTTATTTTTATTTTTTGTATTTCTATTACAGTACATTTTTGCAAATGATAAACAACTAAATAGGCTTGAATGAAATACATAAAACTGTATCGCAAAAATCTTAATTACAATGTATAAGGATATGACAAGTATATATGTATTTATAAGGCAAATTCAAACTTGAACGTTTCGTTACGAACGCCGGTTGTACAATGGAGTAAGTTAACCGCCAACCTATCACAGGCTCTTGGAATACAATAGTGGGACGAAGGGACAAGCTTGAATAATTTAGGTGAAACGTACAACAACAAAAATATAGTCAGGTGGTTTCAACTACCAAGCGTCTTGCCTCAGTCATATTACAACTTATAAAAATATTAAAATTATACTTTAAAAATAAGTTTGTTATTTTTTATGGGTAGATAATTATTAATACCGAACCACAAATGAATTTTACTAGTGTAGTGAGCTGATCTTAACTTAAAACACTTATTCTTTTAAATTTAAATGGACATTTTTTTCAAAACTGAAACTTCAAGTATCTGCCTTTTATGGTCCTAGCGTTTACATATATAGTTTTGTTTCGTTAAATAGTGAAATATAAAAAAAGTTAAGTGAGTTATTGGTGCTAAAAGGGGCTAAAGCACGAAAAGATGGCTCAGGATTATTCTACTATATACATAAAATAACATATTTAATAACTAGGTATAAAAGGCCGTTTTTTTGGATGAAGTCAAGTTTTACCACCTTTGCTAAATGAGTTAGTATATGACTGAATTCGAAAAGAAACTGTAGGCCAGTTATAATTAATAGTTTTCGTTGTAATAGTCATTATATTCGAGCATAAAAACAAGAAGTGTACACCTTATTTAGATGGTCAATCGGATGATGTTGTTAGAATATCACATTGTTGTAATCAGTGTGCTACTGCCACAGTTTTCGTTAATATGGACATGTATTGTTAATATGGACATCCCATAAACTCAATACCAGTGGATATAGTTTCTTCTCAGAAAAAGACGTTTGTGGTAAGTACTCTAACTCGCAAGGACTGTATAAAATATCTGTTGTCGGGGCAACATGATGAAACACGATTTCATTATTCTGTTATAAAGTTTACAACTGCTCATATGTTTATAGACTGTTGCATTTTCAAGGCTAGTTTCATCTTGATAATTTTTACATAGATTTTCAGTGTATTTCTCCTGACTGGACTCTCGTAGTGGTTTTCCACTAAAAATTTATTTAAGTTGCTGAGAGCACCAGAGTTTTAGGTGCCCTAATCCCTGTCTCAGATAAGGTACTTACATCACTATCAGTTCACTGTTTCAAAAGTAACGATTGTTTTTACCTAAGTCATCCTAATACTTTCTACCTTTGAGGTATATTTTTGTTAGTTAAGTACAATGCCATTAAAGTTATTTAACAAGTTTAAGTTTGTCTTAGATAAAGTAGTGTATGCAACGATTTTACTCAGCCTTAAATGCAAAAGTAACAAAACGTATTATCATAATACGTTATTATTATTGAAAACTTTTTGTAATCATAATATTATCGATAACTAGAATTATGATGTAATATTATTATGATTACAAAACGTTTTCAACTGATCATACCATCTTGTAGACTAGTATAAAAAATCTCGTATTAGACTGAACATCAAGATTTTATTTATTTTTCCAATGGACATTGCTCTGGCAGTGGTTTCCTTTAAAAAGCTACTCAAGTGGCTGAGAGCGTCCCAGTGAGGTGTCCCAGTCCCTGTCTCAGTTAAGGTACTTACACCCCTGCCAGTCCAATGTTTCAAAATAACGATTTTTTTCTAAGTCATCCTAATATTTAACACTAACTGAGTTTCCTATTTATATTTCTATATTTTTAGTTAGTTTAAAAATGAATTAATGACAACTTTGTTATTGTCACCATTAATTTTTTATAATTTATTTGTACATAACAATGTCAAATATTTGGTGTAAAAACATAAAATTTACTTGTCTGTAATGATTAAAAACTGATAACGGGGTGAATTGGATTTATAAAAAAATCTTCAAAATTAACAATAACTGGCTAGCTTGTATAATTTCCAAAAATAAAACTTGATTGAGCATTAAAAACTGCATTTAACTTTCTGTGACCCAAAAGTGGGTTAACGACTGAATAGGAGATGATCCAATATGCATATAAACTATGCGTTTCATGCCGTAGGGCAGGTTATAGTTTTGTTTACTCATTCCATTTATTGAGGAACCTTTTCCCTACATTAATCCCAAATAACTGTCTTTATAAACTTAAAAAAGTTTTAATCATGTCGCTCTTGGAATCATATAAAATATATATTTTATAATGTGAATATTTAAGTATTAATGGTGGCGTTGGGATGATCATAAAATTAGTTCATGGGCCCTACAATGCAGAATTAAAAAAAGAAATACGAATATAAAGGTCAGCACGTACTGATCACGTAACGTGACCCATCAAGGGCCACGAGGTAAGACCTTCCACTTGCACGAGCGACGCGACGCGAGAAAAAACGTGCTCCTTGCTCTTCTCATAAAAGTCAACATATTATTGTCCGGGTTACCCGATATGTACGATCAATAAATACTAACCCTAGTTTTTTAGTTATAAAACTAGGGTTGTTTTCAAAATTCAAACTTATGCCTTGGCTTCCAATTCAAGGCTCTAGTTACGACTTGGACTTTTTACTTGGAAAGAATAGGCTATATAGATTAATCGCTGGAGAGGTTATGGTTTAGGTTATATGAAATTAGGATACGATTATTTTATATTATTCCAAGCAATCATCAATAACAACCTAATCACTACGTAAAATTAGATTTAACGTTCACCTTCAATATCGGTGACAATTTAATGAAACTTACTAAATACTTAGGGTAGGACAAGTTTAAAGAGACATAATACGGTATAGTTGTAAATAAATAATTTTTAGTGTTTTCTTATTTACTGCATGTGGATTCTTCGTTAGTTGTAAAAGTATATAGGTTTCTAAACGGAATCGACCAATCCATAAGTAGTGGCATTTATTACCATAACTGCTTCCTCTGTTACTCCCTTATTTTTTAAATCCATGTAGTAGGTACCAAGTTATATTTTTAAAGAAATAATCAACTTTACAAAAGCGAATATCTTGAAATTAATGTTTTTGAAAGTGCCCCTTTCTAATTTTTGTGACAATGCACAATTCGTCACAAAAATACACAAAATAAAAATGTTCTTTAAGTCCTTAAGTAGTAATTTTTAGCACAAAAATGTTCAGTAAACTATATGTAAAGTGCATTGCATATACATTTTAGATACAGTAAATTATATAGTATTGATAAAAAATAATATAAAAATGGTGTTATAAAGTAATAGATTTCTTAAGTTAAAAAAATCTGTAGGAAACATACTCACAAAAGTTACTTTTGAAGTATGAACTTTGAGTAAATTTATAAAATGTGTCTTATGAAATATAATTCTTTTAGTTGGTACACTGCGTGTGCTACTGCACAAAGGACAATTCTAAAACTATAACATTGTTGCAGTATGACACAGGTTTTAATGAAACATTCGTGGAAGTATTCAACAAGCCCAAAGTTTTCAAAACAACTGTTCAACTTTCATGCATGGAATAACTTATCGGCATCACAGTATGTAACCAAACGTTGTGGTTCAGAGTTTGAATATAAATTGAATATTGAGATTTTTAATTAATATTTTCAATCTACACATTGTTCTTTTGATAAATCAATAAGCCCCACCAATTTGTACATGTATTGTTATGCTATTGTCTGTTATTCTTGCTATTTTTTCTATTAATTGCTATTTTCTCCCATAAAATATGTTTACTATGGAGGCCTACAACAGAACTGCCAGAGATACAACTGCAAGTGCTATTTCCCATGGTGCTTCGTGTTTAAGTTTATGTATCTGCTTCTGAGAAGGTCACAGTTGTTTATTTTCCACTGATGTTATTCCTATAACTTAAAAAATGGCCTTCGTTATTTATTGCCTTGTAAAGTTTGAAAGCTTTGTTTTTTGTTTTATTACTTTTACCTAAAGTTTAATAGTTTTCATTGTGTATAAACGAAGGAAGACATTCAAAATTATCAATAATGCTAATTGTTGTTAACAATGTGCTGTACAAAGTTAGGAATTTTTATTTTATAAATCCCCTATTTTCAAATGATATTATTCCCAAAAACATTTTTGTAGACAAAGTGTTTTGTTTCTAAAAAAAATTCACTTAATTTTGAAACTGTGTAATGATTTCCATTATGTTATGATGTCACTATATATTTACCTTTTTCTGTAAACATACCAGTAATACCATTGTAATATCTTATTTAATTTAAGTGTCTTTTTCAGTATAGTAACGTATTATACAGAATATAATTGTGGACATTTTGTGAAATAGTTCTGCATGTATTCTAGACGAATGGCAGAGAAGGAGCCTTGGACGTTGTGTCGTTCGTGTCTTCCCAGTCTCATAAACATGTGCATGACCGATGTGGGACCCTCCACCCCTCGCTCAGCGGTGAATGGCGAATGTATCTTAGGAAATATAGAATTATTTTTCAAATATATGGTAAAATGAAATAGTAATATGTAAAATATTGTTACAATGATTTTCATTTCGTTTTAATAATAAATTAAATCATGTAAATTTGCCATATACTTCCTATCGTTTATTTATATTGAATTGCATTCTCTCTTTTTAGAAATTTTAAATGCTCCTATGGAAGCGGGACCTATAAATTGAGTATAGAGGGTTTCTAGCTTAAAATGTTTACTAATAGTCTAATTGAGTTAATGTTTGCTTAACATTTATTGATTCTTTTTTTTTGTGGAATTTCTTCAATATCATGCATGATACATTTTCCTTACATATATTATGTATAGTAAGTCAGGTCTCAAACATTATAAAAACCTCCTGAAATCTAAGATTTAACTACATTTTTTTATTACATTTCTTATCCTTACAACACTGATCAATTAAGCTCGCGTTTGAATTGACTATTTTAAGCAAAATATAACATGGTGAACGAAATTAATTTTACATATGTATTTTGAAATGGTTACCTATTAAACGTACTAGTTTGTTTGGATTTTTTATATAAATCTATTGATTGTTGAAATATTTTAATAATCAATAACATAGTGCATTATTATTGATAAAATAAAAATTCTTTACCAATATCGTCTAATAAATTTGTCCCATTACAAATAATATTTTATTATAAAGATTCATTTATAACCAAAATGATATCCCATGAATTAAAAAAAAAAAAATCTTGATGAGTACAGCCTTGACACCTGATATATATTTCAAAGTAAACCTTTACTTACAGTTAGCCTGAATATGTCAAGTGTTGTTATTTGCGGGATATGTTTCGAACCATCACGGTTCATCTTCAGCCGCTGTTTATGATAAAACTAAATCCATCTTGCGATAGTAGTCAAAAGGGGATTCCCGACACATACACGTACACGGACACACACGAAACAAACAGCCACATTTAATAAATAAAGAGTGGGTCTAAGATCACCGACCAGTAAAGTGCGAGTATATGCAATGCGTGTACCGTACGGTTTATGTTATTATTTATTAAATGTGACTGTTTGTTTCGTGTGTGTTCGTGTACGTGTATGTGTCGGGAATCCCTGTTTCACAACTATCGCAAGATGGGCTTAGTTTTATCATAAAAATCGGCTGAAGATGAACCGTGATGGTTCGAAACATGTCCCGCAAATAACAACATTTGACATCTTCAGGCTAACTGTAAGTAAAGCTTTACTTTGAAGTAAAAAAATTTGTTTGTTTAAAGTAACTAGTTGTAAGATTGACTTCAAGTAGTCAATGTCAAAAAAGATGAATAAAATATATAACGGCTGCACTTCCCCACTAGCTTAGCCCCCTTAGAATACTTTAGGCAATGGGTTATTTGCTCCTTCCTTTTCAAAGTTTTTGGTCAAAACTAAAATAAATTTGTTCCAAACATTTGTTAACTTTTAATGTTTATGAGTAACATTTTATACACTTGAAAATATCTCATTATATTATAATTTTATCAAATTAAATTTTAAGTTATGATTTTTCTCGTAAGTATAAACAATTAAGTCTAGAAACCCAATAAAAAACAAATTCAATACTTTCTATCAAGATATTAAAAAATATTTGTTAAAAAAGGAAATTAACCAACAGGAAAAATGATCGACTTACAAAATTTACCCGATGTGCTGGTTAGAACTGTTAACGTTACGCTTTGATCTAAACCTGGCATATGTTGTAAGAGTTTGTATGGATGGATTCCGAAGATTGACGTTCATCAACAAATATGCAGCAACGTGTTCTACCGCAAACTCTAAACTGCCGATCGTAATACTTATTTAATTTCTTTATGAAATGAATTTTCTTTCATTTCTTTATTTCTCTAATTATTTCTTTTTTATATATATTGGTTGATGAGGGATCTCTCGATACAATTATTTCATGTATATAAAATAATATGAAAAGTAAGTCTATTACTAAAAGAGATCAAGCCTTTTAAGCCAGAATCGAATAGCGTCAGTAGTGTCTTTTGGTTACTCCTGGCCCAGTTCAAGGTCAGCGGTTGGAAGTGGCAGGTGTGGGGTTGGAAGTGTTGGGTGGGGGTGACAGTGATGGATGGGTTTGGGAAGTGGGTCAAGGTCATCCGGAGGGGGTTTTAAAAAAGTGGGAGCCGCAGGGGCTCGGTGGGAATGGGGTGGGGCGGCTTCGGGGTTGGAGGTTTTAGTTTATTTTTAAAATTAAATTAAAATAATAGTTGCATGATAGGAGAGCTCCTAGGTGTTTACAGTGCGAGTTGATACAGTAGAATGAGACATGTGTCCAAGGAAGAACGATCATATAAACCCGGTAATATAGTGAATAAGAATAATTGGATAGCATCGTCAATAGGTGTAACAAGATTGAAATGTTGATACTGCAGCATGTCAGTTAAGACAGCGTGCAAAACAGTATCAGTACAGTATGCAGTGTTGCACAGGCTAGGTTTTGCAAAGTACAACGGGTGAAAACTGTAGTATTTCTTAAGCTTAGCCAATGTAGTACGCGGTTTACAAACTTTGGAGTTAGATTGTTTCTGTAAAATATGTTTTGTGCGTAAAAGCTTTAGTTGTAAAGAGTGCGAAGCCATGATAATATACGAAGGGGAGATGTGTACTCTCCGACAATTGGCGAGTATATGACCGGCGCCCGCGAGTGTGTCTGAATATATAGAGACTAATTAGCATAATAAGTGCAAACATATGTTAGAGTAAAAAAGCGTAAGTAAAAAAGTGTTAGATTAGGTGTTAGAGACTTGCGGATAGTTGTTTACTGTTGCCCTATCGCCACTATAATGACGCGCGCGCGGTACCGATGCCCGTTTTATGGGGGTTGTGCGCCCCCCCCCAACCCCTCCCCCTGAGAGGACGACATAAAAGAACAGAACTTCGGAGAGCTCAGTTATTTGTCGGGCGGCGCCGCGAAAGGTTGTAGCAGGGGGAAACATATAGGCGAAGAAAAGTATTGGTAGCCGCAGAAGTTAATTAATTATTCAGGTGCAGGATTGCAAGTAATGTTCCGTGCACGAATAAGTAGGAATACAATTGTCAATTGTACAGGTAAATCTTGTACTGTAGCAATAACTATAAAATTAGACGGTTGTAAAGTGTATGACCTGCTAATGTGCAAGAAATATCCCGTGCAGGACTAAGTGGGGTCACAATTGCCAATTGGACAGGTAAATCTTGTATTGTAGCAACAAGTATAATAGTAGACCGTTGTAAGGTGTATCACCTGCAGGTGTGCAGGAAATGTCCCGTGCATAAATATAGAGACTAATTAGCATATTAAGTGCAAACACATTTTAGAGTAACAAGCGTTAGTTGTAAAAGCGCCAGAGACTTACGGATAGTTCCTCACCCGACCGATTCCGCCACCGAAATGGCGCGCGCGCGGCAGCAACCCCCCTTTTTATGCGATCGATGAGTCACGTGCGACGCCCCTCCAACCCCCTCCCCGAGAAAACCGCATAAAAGAGCGAGGTTTGCGGGAGCTCGGTTATTTGTCAGTCGGCCGCGGCTACGGTCACAAGAGTCGGAGGAAGAGACGGATAGTTTAAAAAAAGTACTGGTGATCGCGGAAGTTAATTAATTATTCAGTTGTAGGATTGCAAGTATTGCTTTGTGGATAATCAAGTGGGGGGACCACAACTCTGATTGAACAGGTAACCATTGTAGTATAGCAATAATTTTAATATTAAATGGTTGTAAAGCGTATAAGCTGCAGGTGTGCAAGAAATGTCTCTCGTACTGTAGCAATAATTATAATAGTAGACGGTCAGTAAGTGTATTACCTGCAGGTGTGCAAGAAATGTCTTGTGTAATGTAGCAATAAGTATATGATTGTAAGGTGTATTACCTGCAGACGTGCAGGAAACATAGCGTGCACTATTGCACAGGTAAATCCCGTAGTGTAGCACTAATTATATTAATATGACCAAGAAGTAGCGGTTAGAGTTTAAGTGTTGTTAAAGTAAGAGAGTAATTTGCATATTAAGGAGGAAACAGGTGTGTAAGAATGGAACCTGCAATTAATCAGTGTGAGTTTCCTGCACACGATGTTAATTAGCATATTTTAATTAAAAAAAAAAAAAAAAAAAAAATGGAAAATCGACACGAAAATAAAATTAAGATATATAAAATAACTGATGTAGTGTTAAGAAATAGTGTAAAAAATAATAAAAATGTTAAAATAAATAGTGTGTTAAAGTACTATGTGGTATGAACTCACGGATTGGTTGTTTACCGTTGGGGTGTCAGCTCCCTATATGGGAGGCGCGCGAGCTTCCCGTCGTTTATATACATGCGGATGGTTACTCATGCATGACCCCCCCCCCCCCCGGCCGGACCGGAAACCGGAAGCCCCCCCCCCCCCCCCGCCGACGTCACAACGTCTTGGGTTTAGCGTGTAAGAAGTACCGACCAGGCCAAGGATTATGAGTATAAGTAATGCATTTCCAAACAATAGTCTATTGTATGTTAAAAACAAGTTGCGTGTTTTGGCGGCCTATTTCTGTTGGAAGTATAATTAAGCGGCGGAAGAGGGTGGATAACAATCGACGATAATTATGCTGCCACGCGATGGGGAAAGCTGCGGATGTACTTGTCAGCGGATGTAATTTGATGCTATCTAATGCAAATTGAGAGGTACAAGGCTCCACCTGCGTTTTAGGCGACCCACATGTAACAAAGCACATCCGTTTGGAATTTTCCACTGACATTTCTGGAAAGTTCCGCGCCCCTGAAACCCCTCCCGGCCCCCCACCACTCTGGGAGCCGAGAACTACCCCGACGACTATTGCCGCCACAGTCGGGCTCGGAATTTCGGACGCGACGCTCCGACCCGACTCAGAGGGCAACTCAAATGTATAAGCGGCCGATATATATTTGAGTTACTCTTGTTGTTAGGCTATTACTATTTAATATTTGTTGTGTGTGTATGTGTGTGTGTGTGTGTGTGTGTCTATGGTTTTATGCAAAGTGTTGTTTGGTTTCAGTCTTAAGATGTGTTAGTTTTTTAAGGTTTAACTTGCGCATTGCGATGTTAGCATTAAGGTGTGTTATGGTATTATTTATGTTTAAGAAATGTGTTTTTAATCTTAAGTATTGGTTTATGGTATTTGTGTGTATGTGTGTGTGTGTGTGTGTGTGTATCTATGTCTGTGTTTGTTTATCTGTGTACTAATATTTTTTTTTTTACATTCCACAGCTAGCTGTTAGGTTGGGTAGATTAAATTAAAATGTAAATGTAAATTTAAGAAGTTCGATTGAACTTCATTAAATATGGGTGGGACATGCGCGTTGTGCCGTAGGTAGCGCATATTTTTATTGTTTTTGATTTTTGTTTCTTAATTTTGGTCAGGCAAAAATATGTTTGGGTGGGTTTAGATTAAGGGTGGGAGGTTAGAGTTGCGTCTTGCATTAGCTGTTCCAGAGTCCCCATTGTAAAATTGGAATGGTCAAGTCCAGTGCCCAGGCCCGAGGCTGGCCGCCCGTATCACAGACTACCAAACTGGATCGCCATGTGCGTGCGGGCCAAAAATTGGGATCCCTCGCAAGACGTAACTTTTTGGGTTGGGATTGGGAGTGTTTGAGGAACACAGGGTGGTGGAGACGGTTACAGCCGCCTCCATCATCTTGGATCATTATTATTTTTTGGTGACCTTGACCTAAATCCACTCATGCATAACCCCCCCCCCCCCCCGACGTCACAATGTCTTAGGTGTACCGTCTTAAGTATAATGTCTTAAGTGTATTGTCTTGACCTTGACCTTGAACTTGGCGAGCCCCCCCCCCCCCCCCCCCGACATCACAATGTCTTAAGTGTAGCGTCTTAAGTGTAGCGTCTTAAGTGTAACGTCTTAAGTGTAACGTCTTGACCTTGACCTTGAACTTGACGAGCCCCCCCCCCCGACGTCACAACGTCTTGGCCTTGACCTTGACCTTGACCTTGAACTTGACGAGCCCCCCCCCCGGCAGCAAAGTGCTAACAAATTTACTTATAACTTGAGAATGGTTTGCCGGAATAGGGCAAGCGATACATCATTGGAAAGCTCTAATTAGGAGTAATATTGTGGTAAAGACAGAATTAAATTATTTTCTTTTAATAAACATTTATTATTAAAAGAAACCCCCACTCATTGACTTGCCTATATAAGAGTGTCGTGGTTTGCGTTGGGACATTCATTGCCAATAATAGCTAGAGTGAACATGTCCCCCCGAGATGCTCCAATATTTTATAACAAATGTACAAAAGTTGAAGAAGTATTGGAGGTGGATGAAGAAATCAATGAAGAAAACGATGTAGAAAACGATGTACAAAACGATGAAGAAAACAATGAAGAAATTGAAGAGCCTTTGTTAAGTGAAAATGTTGTAACAAGAATATTTGTGGATCCGAATTCTCCAATGGATATTATAGGAAGGTTTGTAATTGAAGTTATGACATGGATAGAAAATGAAAGATTAGTAAACATAGCATCTCCAATTTTAGTTGATAATAGACCCACCTTTGGTGTATATTGGCGTAACAGTGATCTGTTATGGCTTTGGGCGGAGGCATATGTGGAGTATTTGCAATTGGAAGAAAATATAGGCTTTAATCATTACTTTTCAGCTTTAGTCTTAACCTACTATTTTTAACATCTCACTAAAAATCTTACCGTCCCCCCACTACAACTGGGAGGCTATAAAAAGGGAGCAGTAGAGAAGCATTTCATTTCGCTGCTAAATTTCAAAGAGTAAACATCAACAAGATGTATCAATGTGAAATTTGCTTAGAAACTTTTCATGATAATATTCTACTAGAAATACACAAAGAGTTATTCCATAATAATAATGAAGATGTAACAGAAACCGAATATGAAGATTTAAAACTATATGGAGAAGAACAACAAGAAGAACAACAAGAAGAACAACAAGAAGAACAGCAAGAAGAACAACAAGAAGAACAACAAGAAGATCATGAAGAACTATTAGCAGGACCATCTAATGAAATACCGAGTTTAAAAGTATATGCTTTAGAAGGTAGAGTAGTAATGCATCACAAAATTCAAAATGAAAAATTGGAATTGGAGCAGTTTTTTAAAGAAGTAAGAAGAATTGTAAGTAGAACACTCGAAAAAGAATTGAGAAGACTAAACTTTATTAAATTTGGCATATTATTAAATGCTATGTTTACTAATGTAGAAGGAGAAATGTCACCAAGAGGATTTATGACAAAAAACCAGACCATAATGGCAAGTTCAGATATTAATTCAATAGTTGAAGATTGTTTGGAAGAAATTTTAACAAAACTTCAAGAACATGAAGGAAGAGGATCTGGTTGGAGTTTGGTTAGTATTGAGGGTATAGATATCAGAGTTCATAAACACGGCTATGGATTAAGGGGTAGCAGTTATATTCCGCTCCCAAAGAAAATTTCAGACACCAAATCGTGCATAAATGTTCAAAATGAAGATATGGAATGTTTTAGATATGCAATGATGGCAAAATTTGTACCACCTCACCATGCGGATAGACCCAGTCAAGAATATGAAACACACAGATATAAATATAATTTCCAAGGATTGACTTACCCAGTGGCTTTAAAGGACATCTCAAAGTTTGAAAAACAAAACCCTGGAACATCTGTCAATGTTTTTGGTTTGGACAGTTCGAATAAAGTGTACCCATTGCGTGTGGTGAAGAATGAACTACCAGATCATAGGGACTTACTATTACTTACAAGAGGTGATGTTTCCCACTATGTATGGATCAAAAAATTTGAAACTCTTGTTAGTAATCAATTATCTAAAAATAGAAATAAGAAGGTAATTTGCAAAAGATGTTTCAATTTTCAACGAGAAGGAAGATTAGGAAGACAGTGGTTAGAAGAGCATAAACGATTGTGTAACAACAATTATGAAGCCAAAATAATGTTACCATCACCAGATAAGGCCGAGCTAAAATTTGAGAAGATATCTCATCAGTACCGTATTCCCATTGTTGTATATGCGGATTTTGAATCTACGCTTGTCCCTATTGAAAATGATGATGAAGCCAAGAAAAGTGTTAAGTATCAAATGCATGATCCTAACAGTTTTTGTTTATTAATTAAATCTACACTGTCAGAAGATCATTTAAATAAATATGATCTAACATCAAAACCTGTCATATATCGCGGTGAAAATGCTTCTAAAATTTTCCTTGACCACTTATATTTGATAGCAGAAAATGTACAAAAATTGTATAGTGATATTGTACCAATGATACCGATGGATGAAGAAGAAGAGATTCAGTATGAAAATTCAACCCATTGTTATTTATGTAAAAATGAATATACTTTGGAAAACCACAAGGTACGTGATCATGACCATCTGACAGGTTATTATAGAGGTGCCGCGTGTAACAGATGTAATATTAACTATCAAATTCGCAACTTTATACCTGTAGTTTTGCATAACCTTAGCGGTTATGATGCACATTTTATCATACCGGAATTGGGACGAGATGATGGAAAAATCGATGTGATAGCGGAAACTAGTGAAAAGTTTATTAGTTTTAGTAAAACGGTTGGAAATATTAAGTTACGTTTTTTAGACTCTTACCGTTTTATGCCATCTAGCTTAAGTAAACTCACTGAAAACTTAAAGAAAGAAAATTTAATAGAAACAATGAAGATTGTTAGTAAAGATAAATTGGATTTGGTTCTCCGCAAAGGTGTTTTTCCCTATGATTACATCGATTGTTTGGAAAAATTTGAAGAAACATCACTTCCGCCAAGAGAAGCTTTCAAGAGTAAGTTGTATGAAGAGGACATCAGTGAAGAGGATTATCAACACGCTTGTAAAGTATGGAACGAACTAGGAATGACAACATTGGGAGAATATTCCGACTTTTATGTTAAATTAGATGTGACTTTACTTTGTGATATAATGGAAGAATTTAGAGATACCTGTTTTGAAGCATATGGATTGGACCCACTTCATTCTTATACATCGCCTGGACTAGCATGGCAAGCTATGCTGAAAGAAACAAAGTGTAGGCTTGAACTTATTACAGATATTGATATGGTTTTGATGATAGAGTCAGGTGTTCGTGGAGGATTGACACAAAGTGTAACTAGACATGTAAAAGCTAACAACAAATATATCCCAAACTTCGATGCGTCACAACCAACAACATTCTTAGGTTATTTTGACGCAAATAACCTATATGGATGGGCTATGTCAAATCCTCTTCCATATGGTAATTTTAAGTGGGCGAACCCAGATTCGATAGGCAATATAATGGACATACCCAAAGATGGAGACATTGGTTACATTTTGGATGTGGACTTTGAATATCCTGAACAACTGCATGACCACCACTACGATTTACCACTATTGTCCAAGACGGAAATATCTCCAACTGGTAGATGGCCCAAGTTAATGATGACGTTAACCAACAAGTCAAGATATGTAGCTCATTATTGGACAATACAGCAAGCAATAGAATTGGGATTAAAAATAACAAGAATCAATAGAGCAATACAATTTAATCAATCTTGTTGGTTAAAACCGTACATAGACAACAACACAAGAAGAAGGACTGCAGCAACATCCGCTTTTCAAAAGGACTTTTTCAAATTAATGAATAATTCAATATTTGGCAAAACGTTGGAAAACAAAAGAAAGCATAAAGATGTAAAATTAGTTAGCGATCCGGCGAAATTGCAAAAATTAGTACAAAAACCAAACTTTGGAACAAGTATAATTATTAACGAGAATCTTGTAGCTGTTACCATGAACAAAATCTCAATAACAATGGATCGTCCTCTATATGTGGGAATGTCTATCTTGGATATTTCTAAAACCCACATGTATGACTTTCATTACAACAAGATGGTGAAGTTTTATGGAAGAGAAAACATCGGGATAGCATATATGGATACAGATGCTTTCATTTATTGGATAAGAACAGAAGACATGTATGAAGATCTACGTACTTTTATATACACTACTGACTTTGACTTTTCAGATTATCCTAAAGATCATCCCAACTATGATTACGATAGAAATAAAAAGGTGTTGGGCAAGTTTAAAGGCGAAACAAATGGTGTACCAATGGAAGAAATTGTCGCTTTAATGTCCAAACTGTACTCATTCCAACTGTACATCAGTGAAAAGGACGAACATCAAGTTGTGAAGAAAGCCAAAGGCATCAAGACGTCATATCTAAAGAAGAAAGTACAGTTTGACCATTATAAGAGATGTTTATTTGAAAATGTGGAAACAACCGCAACATTCAACACCATCAGAAGCTACAACCATATATTGTATAGTGTAAAGCAAACAAAGTGGGCATTAAGTTATAAGGATGATAAACGCCACATTCTTGAAAACAACATCAACACATTACCATTCGGCCACTATTCCCTAATCCCTATTGACCAGTAAACCTTTTCTTCGTCCTTTACCTTCTTCCTTTTTCCTTCCGTAAAGAAGAGGGGACATGACAAGCCCAATGTCATGTTCCCTCTTTTTTACACCAACGTAATATGGCCTTGACCTATATATCCTAACCGTATAAAAGAGGATAAACCATTCTAGAGATCAGTACCTTTACAAGCGGTGTGGAAGACACAACTGAAGATGGAAGACTTAAAAAATAAAATTGTAAATGAACTTCATAAGCCAGCAAGAAGAAAATTTCCTAGAAGAAGTACAGTTATAAAAGGAATGAATGATCTTTTCCAAGCCGATCTCATTGAAATGATACCACATGGTAAGTTGAATAAAGGATTCAAATACATTTTAGCGATTATAGACTGTTTTACTAAAGTGGCTGATGCCTTACCGCTAAAGGACAAGACTGGTAAAAGTGTTACAAAAGCTATGGAAACGGCTATACAAAGAAATAAATTCAACATCAAACATCTACAAACTGATGATGGGAAAGAGTATTTTAACAAAGACTTTGCAGCTTTAATGAAGAAGTATAAAATAAATCATTATTCAACAAATTCTGAAGTTAAAGCTTCAATAATAGAAAGATTCAATAGAACATTAAAAGGAGCAATGTATAAAACATTTTCCAAACGAGGATCATATGTTTGGTATGATATCTTACCGCAACTTATAAAAGAATATAACAACAAGTATCATCGAACCATTGGTATGAAGCCTAACCAAGTAAATAGCGGTAATGCTAAGATGGTATTAAAACGTATTAGGAATAATACAACTCCTAAACATGAAAAAATGCAGCCTAAAACATTTAAAGTTGATGATAAAGTTCGTATAAGTAAGTACAAAGGAGTATTTAGTAAAAGGTATCTGCCAAACTGGACTAATGAAGTATTTACAATCTATAAAGTGCAACCAACAATACCTGAAACTTACATCTTAAAGGACAACAAGGGTGAATTACTCGAAGGTGGATTCTACGGACATGTGTTGTTAAAATCATCAGTCGGCGATGTATATCTTGTTGAAAAGATTTTACAAAGAAAAAAGGATAAGGTTAAAGTACGTTGGTTGGGATTTGATAAAAGTGAAGACTCTTGGATCCCTACAAAAGACTTGGTGTAGCAATTTGTTAAGTCATTACGTGTTTAACCTTTACACAAGATGGAGATTGTGCAACAAAAGGATCGATTTTTTATTAATAATATTGATGAATTAACAGTTGACAACGACAAGTTAAATCATGGAAAACATGGTGAACTACTGCCAAACACAATAAGATGTTTAATAACTGGTCCGTCAAATTGTGGAAAGACGAATGTGGTTTTTAACTTAATAACAAATCCTAAAGGATTACGTTTCAACAACATTTACATCTTTTCCAAATCTTTGCAACAACCCAAATACCAATTATTGGATAAGGTACTCGCAAGTGTGCCTGAAGTTAATTTCTACAAGTTTAATGCTAGTGAAACTATAATGGAGCCAAACGAGGCTAAACCATTTTCTATATTTATATTCGATGATGTATCTTGTGAAAATCATGACACTATTAGAAGTTATTTTGCCATGGGGAGACATTACAATATTGATAGCATTTATATTGGTCAAACTTACAGTAAAATTCCAAAACAACTAATAAGAGATAATGCAAATCTACTTATTATCTTCAAGCAGGATGAAACAAATTTAAAGCACATATATAATGACCATGTAAATGCAGACATGTCATTTGATAAATTTAAAGAAATGTGTGGCAAAGCATGGGCTGAAAAATATGGATTTCTAGTTATTATGAAAGAAGAAGCTATAAAAAATGGAAGATATCGTATAGGGTTGGATAAATTTGTATTAATCCATTGAACGATTGATGATACGTTTAGTAATAGATTGGTCTTCGCAGCGTAAACATGGTGAACCAAGAAAAACTATTAAAAGAAATAAAATCACTGAGTGACTCGATTAGACTTAAAAATCGAGCATTAAGAATGGGTTTGAATGAAAGGGAAGAATTTCTGGAGACTACATTTAAGCCTATTACAGAACCTTTAAAACAGATAACAGAAACTATTGGTAAACCTCATTATGAAGGAGATGTTTTGCTACCTGTTTCTAAATTTGAAGTAAAAAGTTTGAAAAAGGAAGAAGATGATGATTCTTACACAAGTGATAGTGAAGTTTCTCAAAAAGAAGAAGAAACAAGACAAGAAGAACCAGAAATAAATATTGAAAAAGAAGAAGAACAAGAACAACATATACCTGAAGCAGAACAATCAATTCCAAATCTAACAAAATTAAGTAGTGATATATTGCAACAAGGACCTCTTGGAAGAAAGTATAAGTATATCATGAAGATGTTACATGAAATAAAAAATAACCCAAAATTACACAAGTCACATGTATATGGTGCGAGAATTGATGGAAATGAATTAAAAATAGGAGATTCAAAAGTACATTTGACTGAAGATGATGATATTGTTATTGGTGAGCATAAATATAAAGGAACAAAAGGATTATTTGAACTGATTTTCAAAAATATACCTATAAGATATACGCTTCAAGATTTAAATACTTTTAAAGAAATTTTGCAAAATACTAATGCTCATAAGAAGAATTACTCCAAAGATTCAATGATAAATAGAACACGCGCAACTAAATATACAGTTGTAATAAAAAGATTGTTTCCCCTGAAAAAACTACCAACATTACGAACTGCACCTGCTGTGAAGAAACCGCTTAAGAGGAAGTCATTATCACTTATGGATTTATCACTTATTGATGAATATGGTAAAAAGAAAAAAGGAGAAACTTCGACATCTGGTAAAGGTTTAATGAAAAACCTATATAATACAAATGTGATTTACTATAATGATATAAACAAATTGGTTGATAGAATGAGACTATTACATGAAGCCATGGAAGCTGGTCATACAGGTTTAAATAATGAATGGGTGGCTTTAGTTGACGAACTTCGAAATCGTGGAATAGTTGTATAAATCATCACGGATATATAAGAGAGCTTTGAGCATACAGTGGATCAGTTCAATCATGAGCGTCGACAAGTTCGGACGGTACTCCGGGCTAGGAGTACAAGGAGGAGAAAACAGAAAAAGAAGTGGATTGCCGCAAACACCTGAAGGTGACTATGATATGAGTAACAAACGTTTAAAATTTGTTAAAGACCCAGAAGAAGATACTGATGGGGCGAATTTAAAGACAGTAAAAGAGGCTACTTCAACATCATTGAAATTAGACAAGAATACTTACGATGTTAAATCACATAGAATAATTAATGTTGGTAAACCAACTGACAGTTCTGATGCAATTACTAAAGAGTATTTATCATCTGAACTTTTAAATACTTTAAAATTACAATGGGGTAATAATTTAAAAGATGGACAGACATATGATGCTGGAAATCATAGAATAACCAACGTGGCAAATCCAAAAAATGATAAAGATTCAGTTAATAAAGAATATTTACATTCTATAATACCGGCAAAGACTCAACGCGGATTTTCTATTTATAATAAATGACATTGGATACCCAAAGGAAGATGGGGATGCTGTAAACCTGAAATACATCAAGGACAACTGTATTTTAAAAGATGGTGATGAAATCGATTGTCATGGGAAAGTGTTGTCAAATGTAAAGTTCGCTTCTCAACCAAAAGACGCTGTTACTATGGAACAATTATCTAAAGAATTAAAAAGGGGAACATCGAATTTTGTAAAACATGAAGATGCCGTGCTAAAGCGAGGAGATACATTTATACATGGAAATGAAAAGTTTGATTTAATGCAAGGAAATAATGATGAATGGGATGCAGGACATAAAACAATAACAAATGGAAGATTTGGTATAAAAGATACAGATGTACCTCTAATGGTGCAAACATTAATTGCGAGTGGTGGTACATTAGGTACATACAATGGTCGTAATAGAAGAATAAAAGATATTTATCCTGGTTATGAAGATGATGATTGTGTTACATTGAGACAAACAATAACTTGGGATAAACACTTTGGGACCAAATATGATGCAAAGATGAAGAAAATAATTAATATTTTACCAGGAGAAGATTTAAATGATGCTGCTACTATTGGACAAGTCATAACAACGTCGAAAAGTGATTCGACTGCTTACACGTGTAATGATAAACGTATTATGCAGTTACACGATCCTCAACATCCGAAAGATGCTGTAACTTTAGATTGTTTAATAAGAATAGTGGGAAACCTACTTATCGATACCCACAATCATATAGCTAGTACAACGAGTCATGTGATGATTCAACCCGATGAACGAGAAGCTTGGATTAAAAATAGAATCATAAATCAGTATATAATTAATTTGAATAATTAAATATTTAAATATAAAACATTGTGCACGAGTTATTCATTTATGTAAAGCAGCTCGTGGAGTAAACACGCTGGTTATATAAGACAACATAATGAAGACCACACCTCTTAGTCATCGTCAAGACAGCGACAAGAAAGGACGTGGTATAACATCAGCTGCGTTATCCCTGCTAAGACGGATTCCTGTTGGTGCTGTTCTAAATCGAGCAATAGACGCTTTACCATACGAATTTCATCTGCCCGGAGGCTATCAATACTGTGGACCCGGAACTAAGTTGGCAAAACGTTTGGCAAGAGGCGATCCTGGAATTAATAAATTAGATCAAGCTTGCAAAGAACACGATATAGCGTATTCCAAGTTTGCAGATTCAACAAATAGATCAATAGCGGATAGAGCGCTAGCGGAAAAAGCTTGGCAAAGGGTTAAATCAAGTGACGCCAGTATTGCGGAAAAAGCAGCAGCTTGGGCAGTGACAACAGCCATGAAGACGAAAGCTAAGTTTGGTGGTGGAAGACGACGCGGGAGAAAACCTAGTAAAAAAGAAGCTGCAAAAAGAGGCGGGAACATCAAAAGAAGACGTCGCACTAACCCTAAAAGGAAAGTCAAGAAAACATCCATATGGTCAATGGTAAAAAACGGATCGGGTCTTTACTTAAGACCGTACCGTGTGTATTAAATGAGAAGAATAAATTGATAATTCCAAATGAAGCATTAACAAACTATCAATTGTCAAAATATGTGAAATGTTTAAGAATACCATTCTTCAGAGGAGTTTTTATGAAAGATACATTACCAAATAGAGTGTGGAAAAATGAAACTGGAATAGTAAACTTAGACTCTAATTATGGACCAGGTACTCATTGGGTATGTTATAAAAAACTTGGAGAAAATGTTTACTACTTTGATAGTTTTGGAAATTTACCGCCACCAAAAGAACTTCAACATTATTTTCGGGACTCTAAGAATATATTCTACAACTACAAAAGGGAGCAACCTAGCAATACAGAAATATGCGGACATTTATGTTTAGAGTTCCTAGCGAAGAGCGTCAGTCAGCTTTAAGATGTCATCGTATACAGTGTCGCTGAGCGGAAATTCGTCAACATTGAAAAGTACACTTTTCCCAGTGTTACGTTTATCTACGGACAAACTATGGGAAGCAGCATTATTGGATTTGACTACATACAATTCAATTCCCAATGTTACGGAAGGAAAAAATAATTTACTACATTATTATGAGAGTAAAGATGAAAAAGGAAATTATTCACAATTGAAAATAATTCCATTATCTACAGGAGCATATGAAATAGACGATATAAACCAAGTATTACAAAAGAAACTTGGAGAAGAAAATATTTCTATAAAAGGTAATAATAATACATTAAAAGCAGAAATAACTTCAAAGTATTATATAGATTTTAGCTTAGACCACTCAATCGGCAATTTGCTCGGATTTTCAAAGAAGAAAGGAATTTTAGCTCCTGGAAATGATTATACTGGCGATACAACAGTAACAATATTAAAGGTGAACAGTATTGATGTAACGTGTAATATTATACACGGATCATATAGAGATGGAGTAAATCAACACATATTACATACATTTTACCCCACAGTAGCTCCTGGTTTTAAAATAGTTGAGAAGCCACAAAACCTGATATACCTACCGTTAAACACCAGTTTCATTTCAGACATCGTACTGAACATATTGGATCAAGACGGCATTAGTGTTGACTTTAGAGGAGAAACAATAACTATACGGTTACATATCAGAGCGGCAACATAAAGTCAACATGGGATTATCATTTAAACCACAACGGAAGAGTTGGGAGCTCAGTAGCTCCTCAACATTCGACGAGTTAACACCGGACAACATACGCTTCCTACAGAAGATCGGACTAAAACTTGCCAACCATGGATATACTGGATATAGCACAAGGACCGACATTCGACGAAACCCTATGGGAGAAGGAATATCACACTCACAACCCTTACACTTCATCAAAATTAAATAATAATGATGAAATAAGGATTCCCATTCAACAACAAGATATCTACACATTACCATGTGAAAGTTATTTATATATTGAAGGAAGAGTAACAACATTGGATGGAAAATCTGGTTCAACTGTTCCTTTTATAAATAACCCTATGGCATATCTGTTTGATGAAATTAGATATGAGATATCTGGAGTAACAGTTGATTCAACAAAAAAAGTTGGTATATCAACAACTTTGAAAGGATTGACTTCAATAACACCGCATGAAAAGAATTCTTTAATCTCCGCTGGATGGGTGACTCCTGATAAAGACACTATTACTCCTAATTCAAAAGGTTACTTCGATTTTAATGTGCCTTTACGATTGCTTTTGGGATTCGCAGAAGATTACAAGAGAATAATAATAAATGTAAAGCAAGAACTGGTACTGCTCAGATCTTCAACGAATAAGGATGTAATACAAGCGCCAAGTGGAACAAAAGATGCCGATTTGGAATGGCAACTTCAATTGGATAAAGTTGTATGGAGAGTACCACATGTCAGATTGGCGGATGAACATCGAGTATTATTATTGAAAAAATTAAAATCTGACCGTGATATTGTAATACCATTTAGAAGTTGGGAATTTCATGAATACCCCATATTGCCTCAAACAGAAAGACAAACATGGACTGTTAAAACCTCTACTTATTTAGAACGAGCAAGGTACATAATAGTCGGTTTTCAGACTAAACGAAAAGATGTTATAACTGCGCACGCTGGTCAATTTGACCATTGCAAGATAAAGAATTGCAAAGTTTTTCTAAACTCTCAGTTCTTTCCATATGACAGTTTAAATGTTTCATTTGACAAGAAACGTTATTCCATTCTATATGACATGTATGCAAGATTTCAATCGTCATATTATGGTAAGACAAATACACCACTACTATCACCAGAACAATTTTATTCAAAAGCTCCAATTGTTGTAATCGATTGTTCAAAACAAAATGAATCTGTGAAATCTTCAAGTGTAGATATAAAAATTGAAATGGAATTTGAAGATAAAATACCAGATGGAACTTCAGCATACTGTTTAATTCTACATGACAAAATAGTTACTTACACACCGCTGACAGGAATTGTGAAGAATGTACTTTAAAAAAGATTAATACAACATCTGCACGATTTGTAAGGTTTTTACAAAAGATCAACAATATCTAGGTCATCTGCGAGTATAAAAGCGAGAAAGAAGAGCTGGAAATTCATTTCATCTTTGATTGTCGTATGGGTAACATCGTCCGCAAGATGAGTTCTGCTACATCAAGTGCTAATGAAGAAACTACACCTCTTATGGCTGACAATAGTTTGGATATAGAAAGACAAGTTGAACAGGAAATGGAAGAGTTCCTCAAGTTTAAACATAAGAAGACAGACGAAGAGGAAGTTGAAAAAGAAACAAAGAAAAGGAAAATTGAAGATAACATTTCTACCAACATCTTAATGGAGGTATTTCTTAGAATATTTTATCCTATTTCTTCTTGTATGACAAAGACTGTGTCTGCTGGAGTAATGAAATCATTGGATTACTCTCCAACTGTTATTTTGAATCACGGATCTAAAATGGTAACCTTCACTGAATCTTCTTGGGAATCTTTTATGAAACATATACATCTTTTGGAATGCTATTTGAGTAACAATACGTTTGGAAGAAAAACAAAACTAGGTTTGTTCGAATCAAATATTGAAATCGATATTGTTAAACAACGTGGTCAACAACTAGTTCGATTTAGAGATTTAACTAAATATAATATAAAAATACATTTGACAAAAGAAGAGTTTTACGCTTTAACTTGTGCTACTGGTCCTATAACAAGATATTTAAAACAGCTAATATTCTCAAGTACAATTATCAAAGATTATTTAACTGATGCATTGGATAGACAACCATATGTTCCAATCCTATACGGTCCAGTAGATACTTCAATCTTCAATAGGATACCACATGAAGTAGAGATGTGGAGACAGTTACACCGCAATCAAACCAACTTTAATTTAAATGAAGAAGAAAATCAAGAAAACAAGGAAAACAAATCACATTTCAACAATCAACAATTAACAACAAATTAAACAGACAAAGAATATTGTAAGTAAGAAGAAGAAGAATGTTGGAGTATAAAAGGCTGTCAATCCGCATTGACACACCAGTTGTCTACTGAACGTCATCATGGATAAACGAGTTTCATTCTCTAAGAAGACGGAAATAATGGAAGTAAAGCAAGGTATCATAGAGTTTCAGGCATTCCGTGGTAATGATGGAAATTTTATAATCAAAGAGTTAGTGGTACTAGATATGATAACATCTGTTGTTTATCATTTTTTATTCATGCCTCCTTTGCCGTTCAACAGATTAACAACCAAAGCTAAAGTAACAAACAAATGGTTGATGAAACATTTTCATAATCTAACATGGGATGAAGGTTTTATAACCTACAATATGATGCCACACATTATGAATCATTTCTGCAAAGAGTTCAAAACTATTTTTACAAGAGGATTGGAAAAAGCAAATTGGATACAAGCATATACAAACCATGAAGTGATAAATGTGCAAATGGAGAAAGATTTTTATTGCTACTTTGCTAACATCTGTATTGCATCTAAAAACTTTAAACATCGGCAGTCTCAATGTGCTTTAAAGAACGCATATCGTTTGAATGTCTATCTCCAGCAAAGTGGTGGGGGAAGCGATGGGTATAAAAGCGAGAGCGGCACTACGACAATGCATGAGTATTACTCTAACCTCCGAGGAGTCAACACCTCTGACGCGCAAACACAAGAAGAAGAAGACGAACAATAGTAAGAAGAAAATAATGGCATCGCAAACTTTTCTACAATCACTTGTTGATCAATTCAACAAACATTCTAAATCTACTATACTACCGACAAAGAAATGTTCAGAATTGAAGGAAGAAAAACATTACATTATTCACACTATTAAGAAGATGGAAACATCAATTGGAGACGCCATTAATTGCACATTGAGTGAAGCACCCTACACACCTGGTGATGAACCGAAATTTCAAGTATTTCTTCCCAAACGCTTCGTTCAACTGCTGCAGAATGAAGATTTACGACTGATTCACCCCGGCGCACTCTATTTGGCATCTCACGGTCCTAGCGGAACCAACTCTACTGAACTTACACTTCATGTTATGCCTATTAGCAATTAGTCTGTAATTTATATATGCTGTTGTACATGTGTGTAACTGATTTTAAATAAATAAAAATAAAAAATAAAAAAAAATAAGAAAAGGCAACATATCAATAGTGTTTCTGCACTATCGATATGTTGCTTTTTTAAAAAACACGTTTGGATGACCTTGACCTAGTTTCGAGGGTATATAAAGCCGTAATTTTCTTGAGGATCTCATCAGTCTACGACTACCTTTCGTGCTGTACACATCTCTGTTGGCTCTCCAGTTATTACGAATAACAACATGTCTCTTAAGGTTAAGTGTGCATCATATGATACCACCACCATTACAACTTTTGAAGAACTCGACGATTTTACTAATGAACTGCGAGTGTTACTTGCCGGTGGTTATCGTTTAAATATTGATGTTTACGCTAACAACATGAGGATGTTTCCTAAACAGAAGTTCTGCAACGAAGAAGTATTCGTTTCCACACAACCTTCAACTACAACACCATCTACTCAAAGTAATGTTAAGTTCCAGAAATATTACTAATGTTAAATAATATCAAGTGGTCGCTGAAGCATCTATAAAAGGACCGTGTAACCTAACAGAATCATCATTTGCTCTCCAACTGACGCAGCGAAAACAACTACTAATACCATGTTGTACAGAATGATGATTGAATTCAATGGAAAAATCTACGGAAAAGACTATCAAAGTGTAGAACAAATGACGTCCGATCTTCAAGTATTGACTAAAGAGGGATTCCAACCAAAATTAATTCTAAAATTTCCTGAAGTACATCCACTCTCCACTGAAGATCTCATCGCCATGGCTAAAGAAGAAAAAGAAAAATACAAACAAGATGTAAAGAAAGAAAAAGAAGATGAAAACTCAGTATCTTAAATAAATACATCTTACACTTGTAAGATGATCTTTTTTAAAACTCCATTTGGATGACCTTGAGATTACCCCCACCACTTTTCCTAGTCTATAAAACACGCTATCCTACACTATACAACTTCATTTCTTGCCAACACTTAGAAGCGCCAACATGGAAGAGAAGAAAAACGAGGACGCACCGCGCTACTGTTGTGAACAAAAATGCACCGATTTAGGAAGATGGATGGTAGACGGATTAGCTTGTACAAAGTGTGAATTCTTCGGATCCTGTTACTGCAAATGCAAGAAAAAGCAACTACCACCACCGGAATTGCGAACCATCAAGATTTATAAATCACGATACTTCCACACTTGCTGTCCCCAGAGGTGTATCAAATTTCATCCGGAAAAACTTGTCAATTGTCGAGAGTGCAATGCATATTATAAAGACGACTTTTGTACATGTATCATAAGTGCGTGCAAGTACAGATCAGATTGGTCTACTGATCCTGTTGAAGCTTCAGATGTATAACTGTAGTCACTGACTGCAGCCCTTTATAAAAACTCCATTTGATTGACCTTGAGATTACCCCCACCACTTGTTTTTTACAACATATATTCTACGGATCATTCGATACGCTTCTCATTCTTATTTCATTACTCGCACTGACAACAACATGGATGATAAATTCATTTCCTTTCAACATTTAATTACCGACAGAGAAGAGATGGAAACCCTATTCCAAAACTTACTTACACTTATTGACACCTATCCTTTAAGATGGATCAACATCACAGTGCAATACGTCAATCCTACCAAAATATTTTCATCCTCATCATCATCTTCTGCCACCTCCATGTCTTCATCGTCGCAAAGTGCAGAGGAAGAGGAACAGACAACTAATGGTGTTAAAATTGTTGAATTAAACGACGAGGAACAAGAAATGCAAGCTCTGGTTAAATATAAATTTAATATTTAATATTTAATTTACAAACATTATTAGTATTCCTAACTTAAAAATACAACTAATGGTTATCTTAGTACACCTCCTACTACCTACCCGAACGGCGTTTCGCTGCGAAATGCGCTGGCCAAGGGTTCGCATGGGGGTATATCACCCTTCCCCACCACGCCACCACCCCTCCACTTCCCCCACCACGCCACCACCCCTCCACTTCCCCCTCCACCGCCCTTGCCCGCATATAAGCGAGCCGCTGACTGACGCTCGCCATTTGTTTCCCAACTCCCGTACGATGAACAACGATCCGCTACCACATATGAAATCTACTTTTATAATTAGAACAAGACATGATTTAAAAGATTTAATGGAAACTTTACAAGATATTATAGACAAATTCCACTGCATCACTATGAATTTGGAACTTGTTTACGGTTGTCCAACATGCGATAGAGTTAGGAGTGAAGATGAAGATGGTTTGCTAGAACTCACTCCTGCATCATCCAAACATACACCAACAGCTGACGATGACGTTTGATCGGACACACAACTGTTTTTCTTAACCCCCCACCACTTTCCAGTAAATATGCCCTGTCCTCATCTTCGTTTCTCATTTCATCGCCAACTTTCCGACCGTCAACACCGCTCCCGTTTCACCAACAGAAATTAAAACAAGCACACAAACATGATGGACGATTTTTCACTTAAAACACAATTGGAAGAGGACAGACTCAAACTAGAGATCAACAGGCTGCAATTAGAAACGGAAAATCAACAAGGGATGGTTCGCCTGCTGCAACTGTTCAAATGCGTACTGTGCATGTTGTGCGTCTACCTTCTCTTCGCCACTACCTTCGGCGTCTACCACTCCCTCACCAGTGGACGTCACTCCAACACCTCTCTGCACAAGAACACGACTTTGATTTAATTTTAAAAATAAACTAAAACCTCCAACCCCGAAGCCGCCCCACCCCATTCCCACCGAGCCCCTGCGGCTCCCACTTTTTTAAAACCCCCTCCAAATGACCTTGACCCACTTCCCAAACCCATCCATCACTGTCACCCCCACCCCACACTTCCAACCCCACACCTGCCACTTCCAACCGCTGACCTTGAACTGGGCCAGGAGTAACCAAAAGACACTACTAACGTGGAATCTCCTGTTTAATCGCCAGGCGATACCCAAGCCAAACTCAAACAATCTCTAAGTCCCCATGGTCTTGGGGAAGTGCTTGACAATGTGTAACAATGATTAATATTTATTTAAATATTTGTAGGAAAACTTATAGAGATACTGCGTTTTTTATAAGAATTTTTTTTTTTTTTTTTTTTGTATGGGTCTAGTCAGTTTAACGCGTAGTGAGTTAAGGTTTTGTTAAATACATACTGTTACTGGCTTTTGTTAAGTTTTAGACATGTCTATATTTAATTTAAAAGTAGTTTTCTGTTAAAATCTTGCTATGTCTTAAAATATGGTTTTAGTTTTGTTTCATTAGAATGTCTACATCTAACCTAACATTAAATATATTTCCTCTTTGCAAGATTATTTTATTATTTATGTATAGCTATGATTTTTTTAAACCCTGACCTATATATTTGAAGTACTATAATTTAACTGTTATTTTTATAATAAATTAACTTTTGGTAGTTATTATTTACAATAACCATGTTGTTAAATAATTTAAAAATGTATTTTTATC
>CM061534.1:223229-370959 GCA_030545055.2 Neoaliturus tenellus | reverse complement strand
TGCAAGACTAAAGTTAGTCTTGAGACAAGGCCACAGCCAAGGCCGTTATTGATCAAGTATGCCCAGACTTCTGTAGGGAAAGGACTCGCTACACCAAATCCTCTTGTTACATTTTAATTTTATAAAATACTTTTAAATGTGTAAATCCATATCTTTATTGTGTAAAGTCAAAAATACAAAAAAATATGTCTACATAAACATTTTAGTTTTAAAAGCCATACTTAAGTATATTAAATAATAAATTTATAAGAGCAGTAATATAAAATTAAGTTTTTAAAACCTGAAGAGACCTTAGGACACTTATATAAATGTAAGGATCGTGTCATTTACAAATAAGATAAATAAAATATGTTAAGTTTCACACTGATTTGTCTACAGATATTAAATGAAAATTACAAATAACAACAAATAAATTTACAGTAAATTTTAGCTATAAATTTAGATTTACACATTGTTCAATACAACTGTACTTAGTAATAACATAGTATTTCTAACAAAGCGGACTAAAAAACATGTTCCGTAGCATGCAGTTTTACTTGAAATAAATGAAAAATGAAACTATCAGTTATATTCATACGATCTTCTTATACGATTATTGTGCATTTGCTTCTAGGTATATTGGTAAAATTTAGGTTTTAAAGGATTTGTAAACAATACATACTACTAGCTGTTTCCTATTACGGCTTCGCCCATGATTGCATTTATTTTATAGGTAATTAAGCTCTTTCACTACGCTCACTCGCTGTCACTCTCATCTTATATATAAGAAATCGCTAGAATATCGAAAATTAGAATTTTTATGGCATTTGTTTCTTAGCAACCAATTAAAATATATAAAATATAAATTTTTTAGATTATTACAAACTATTATATGCCCTTTGGGTCAGAGCCCTTTGGGCAGATTTGCACCAAACTTCACACAAACCATACTAGAATAAAGCTTTATAATGCCTGAAAGTTACAATCTGTCGAGCGGTTTTTATAATAATTTTATTTTACAGATCTAAATTGCTTTTGGTTTCCCAAGACCATTAGGTTAGTTTAATAGATCTAATATTGTTAGTAAGTAATATGCAATTTATTTTTATTTTTTGTATTTCTATTACAGTACATTTTTGCAAATGATAAACAACTAAATAGGCTTGAATGAAATACATAAAACTGTATCGCAAAAATCTTAATTACAATGTATAAGGATATGACAAGTATATATGTATTTATAAGGCAAATTCAAACTTGAACGTTTCGTTACGAACGCCGGTTGTACAATGGAGTAAGTTAACCGCCAACCTATCACAGGCTCTTGGAATACAATAGTGGGACGAAGGGACAAGCTTGAATAATTTAGGTGAAACGTACAACAACAAAAATATAGTCAGGTGGTTTCAACTACCAAGCGTCTTGCCTCAGTCATATTACAACTTATAAAAATATTAAAATTATACTTTAAAAATAAGTTTGTTATTTTTTATGGGTAGATAATTATTAATACCGAACCACAAATGAATTTTACTAGTGTAGTGAGCTGATCTTAACTTAAAACACTTATTCTTTTAAATTTAAATGGACATTTTTTTCAAAACTGAAACTTCAAGTATCTGCCTTTTATGGTCCTAGCGTTTACATATATAGTTTTGTTTCGTTAAATAGTGAAATATAAAAAAAGTTAAGTGAGTTATTGGTGCTAAAAGGGGCTAAAGCACGAAAAGATGGCTCAGGATTATTCTACTATATACATAAAATAACATATTTAATAACTAGGTATAAAAGGACGTTTTTTTGGATGAAGTCAAGTTTTACCACCTTTGCTAAATGAGTTAGTATATGACTGAATTCGAAAAGAAACTGTAGGCCAGTTATAATTAATAGTTTTCGTTGTAATAGTCATTATATTCGAGCATAAAAACAAGAAGTGTACACCTTATTTAGATGGTCAATCGGATGATGTTGTTAGAATATCACATTGTTGTAATCAGTGTGCTACTGCCACAGTTTTCGTTAATATGGACATGTATTGTTAATATGGACATCCCATAAACTCGATACCAGTGGATATAGTTTCTTCTCAGAAAAAGACGTTTGTGGTAAGTACTCTAACTCGCAAGGACTGTATAAAATATCTGTTGTCGGGGCAACATGATGAAACACGATTTCATTATTCTGTTATAAAGTTTACAACTGCTCATATGTTTATAGACTGTTGCATTTTCAAGGCTAGTTTCATCTTGATAATTTTTACATAGATTTTCAGTGTATTTCTCCTGACTGGACTCTCGTAGTGGTTTTCCACTAAAAATTTATTTAAGTTGCTGAGAGCACCAGAGTTTTAGGTGCCCTAATCCCGGTCTCAGATAAGGTACTTACATCACTATCAGTTCACTGTTTCAAAAGTAACGATTGTTTTTACCTAAGTCATCCTAATACTTTCTACCTTTGAGGTATATTTTTGTTAGTTAAGTACAATGCCATTAAAGTTATTTAACAAGTTTAAGTTTGTCTTAGATAAAGTAGTGATGCAACGATTTTACTCAGCCTTAAATGCAAAAGTAACAAAACGTATTATCATAATACGTTATTATTATTGAAAACTTTTTGTAATCATAATATTATCGATAACTAGAATTATGATGTAATATTATTATGATTACAAAACGTTTTCAACTGATCATACCATCTTGTAGACTAGTATAAAAAATCTCGTATTAGACTGAACATCAAGATTTTATTTATTTTTCCAATGGACATTGCTCTGGCAGTGGTTTCCTTTAAAAAGCTACTCAAGTGGCTGAGAGCGTCCCAGTGAGGTGTCCCAGTCCCTGTCTCAGTTAAGGTACTTACACCCCTGCCAGTCCAATGTTTCAAAATAACGATTTTTTTCTAAGTCATCCTAATATTTAACACTAACTGAGTTTCCTATTTATATTTCTATATTTTTAGTTAGTTTAAAAATGAATTAATGACAACTTTGTTATTGTCACCATTAATTTTTTATAATTTATTTGTACATAACAATGTCAAATATTTGGTGTAAAAACATAAAATTTACTTGTCTGTAATGATTAAAAACTGATAACGGGGTGAATTGGATTTATAAAAAAATCTTCAAAATTAACAATAACTGGCTAGCTTGTATAATTTCCAAAAATAAAACTTGATTGAGCATTAAAAACTGCATTTAACTTTCTGTGACCCAAAAGTGGGTTAACGACTGAATAGGAGATGATCCAATATGCATATAAACTATGCGTTTCATGCCGTAGGGCAGGTTATAGTTTTGTTTACTCATTCCATTTATTGAGGAACCTTTTCCCTACATTAATCCCAAATAACTGTCTTTATAAACTTAAAAAAGTTTTAATCATGTCGCTCTTGGAATCATATAAAATATATATTTTATAATGTGAATATTTAAGTATTAATGGTGGCGTTGGGATGATCATAAAATTAGTTCATGGGCCCTACAATGCAGAATTAAAAAAAGAAATACGAATATAAAGGTCAGCACGTACTGATCACGTAACGTGACCCATCAAGGGCCACGAGGTAAGACCTTCCACTTGCACGAGCGACGCGACGCGAGAAAAAACGTGCTCCTTGCTCTTCTCATAAAAGTCAACATATTATTGTCCGGGTTACCCGATATGTACGATCAATAAATACTAACCCTAGTTTTTTAGTTATATATTATTCAAACTTATGCCTTGGCTTCCAATTAAAGGCTCTAGTTACGACTTGGACTTTTTACTTGGAAAGAATAGGCTATATAGATTAATCGCTGGAGAGGTTATGGTTTAGGTTATATGAAATTAGGATACGATTATTTTATATTATTCCAAGCAATGTAAAATATTTACGTATATATAATTTACGTAAAATTAGATTTAACGTTCACCTTCAATATCGGTGACAATTTAATGAAACTTACTAAATACTTAGGGTAGGACAAGTTTAAAGAGACATAATACGGTATAGTTGTAAATAAATAATTTTTAGTGTTTTCTTATTTACTGCATGTGGATTCTTCGTTAGTTGTAAAAGTATATAGGTTTCTAAACGGAATCGACCAATCCATAAGTAGTGGCATTTATTACCATAACTGCTTCCTCTGTTACTCCCTTATTTTTTAAATCCATGTAGTAGGTACCAAGTTATATTTTTAAAGAAATAATCAACTTTACAAAAGCGAATATCTTGAAATTAATGTTTTTGAAAGTGCCCCTTTCTAATTTTTGTGACAATGCACAATTCGTCACAAAAATACACAAAATAAAAATGTTCTTTAAGTCCTTAAGTAGTAATTTTTAGCACAAAAATGTTCAGTAAACTATATGTAAAGTGCATTGCATATACATTTTAGATACAGTAAATTATATAGTATTGATAAAAAATAATATAAAAATGGTGTTATAAAGTAATAGATTTCTTAAGTTAAAAAAATCTGTAGGAAACATACTCACAAAAGTTACTTTTGAAGTATGAACTTTGAGTAAATTTATAAAATGTGTCCTATGAAATATAATTCTTTTAGTTGGTACACTGCGTGTGCTACTGCACAAAGGACAATTCTAAAACTATAACATTGTTGCAGTATGACACAGGTTTTAATGAAACATTCGTGGAAGTATTCAACAAGCCCAAAGTTTTCAAAACAACTGTTCAACTTTCATGCATGGAATAACTTATCGGCATCACAGTATGTAACCAAACGTTGTGGTTCAGAGTTTGAATATAAATTGAATATTGAGATTTTTAATTCATATTTTCAATCTACACATTGTTCTTTTGATAAATCAATAAGCCCCACCAATTTGTACATGTATTGTTATGCTATTGTCTGTTATTCTTGCTATTTTTTCTATTAATTGCTATTTTCTCCCATAAAATATGTTTACTATGGAGGCCTACAACAGAACTGCCAGAGATACAACTGCAAGTGCTATTTCCCATGGTGCTTCGTGTTTAAGTTTATGTATCTGCTTCTGAGAAGGTCACAGTTGTTTATTTTCCACTGATGTTATTCCTATAACTTAAAAAATGGCCTTCGTTATTTATTGCCTTGTAAAGTTTGAAAGCTTTGTTTTTTGTTTTATTACTTTTACCTAAAGTTTAATAGTTTTCATTGTGTATAAACGAAGGAAGACATTCAAAATTATCAATAATGCTAATTGTTGTTAACAATGTGCTGTACAAAGTTAGGAATTTTTATTTTATAAATCCCCTATTTTCAAATGATATTATTCCCAAAAACATTTTTGTAGACAAAGTGTTTTGTTTCTAAAAAAAATTCACTTAATTTTGAAACTGTGTAATGATTTCCATTATGTTATGATGTCACTATATATTTACCTTTTTCTGTAAACATACCAGTAGTACCATTGTAATATCTTATTTAATTTAAGTGTCTTTTTCAGTATAGTAACGTATTATACAGAATATAATTGTGGACATTTTGTGAAATAGTTCTGCATGTATTCTAGACGAATGGCAGAGAAGGAGCCTTGGACGTTGTGTCGTTCGTGTCTTCCCAGTCTCATAAACATGTGCATGACCGATGTGGGACCCTCCACCCCTCGCTCAGCGGTGAATGGCGAATGTATCTTAGGAAATATAGAATTATTTTTCAAATATATGGTAAAATGAAATAGTAATATGTAAAATATTGTTACAATGATTTTCATTTCGTTTTAATAATAAATTAAATCATGTAAATTTGCCATATACTTCCTATCGTTTATTTATATTGAATTGCATTCTCTCTTTTTAGAAATTTTAAATGCTCCTATGGAAGCGGGACCTATAAATTGAGTATAGAGGGTTTCTAGCTTAAAATGTTTACTAATAGTCTAATTGAGTTCATGTTTGCTTAACATTTATTGATTCTTTTTTTTTGTGGAATTTCTTCAATATCATGCATGATACATTTTCCTTACATATATTATGTATAGTAAGTCAGGTCTCAAACATTATAAAAACCTCCTGAAATCTAAGATTTAACTACATTTTTTTATTACATTTCTTATCCTTACAACACTGATCAATTAAGCTCGCGTTTGAATTGACTATTTTAAGCAAAATATAACATGGTGAACGAAATTAATTTTACATATGTATTTTGAAATGGTTACCTATTAAACGTACTAGTTTGTTTGGATTTTTTATATAAATCTATTGATTGTTGAAATATTTTAATAATCAATAACATAGTGCATTATTATTGATAAAATAAAAATTCTTTACCAATATCGTCTAATAAATTTGTCCCATTACAAATAATATTTTATTATAAAGATTCATTTATAATCAAAATGATATCCCATGAATTAAAAAAAAAAAAAATCTTGATGAGTACAGCCTTGACACCTGATATATATTTCAAAGTAAACCTTTACTTACAGTTAGCCTGAATATGTCAAGTGTTGTTATTTGCGGGATATGTTTCGAACCATCACGGTTCATCTTCAGCTGCTGTTTATGATAAAACTAAATCCATCTTGCGATAGTAGTCAAACGGGGATTCCCGACACATACACGAACACGGACACACACGAAACAAACAGCCACATTTAATAAATAAAGAGTGGGTCTAAGATCACCGACCAGTAAAGTGCGAGTATATGCAATGCGTGTACCGTACGGTTTATGTTATTATTTATTAAATGTGACTGTTTGTTTCGTGTGTGTTCGTGTACGTGTATGTGTCGGGAATCCCTGTTTCACAACTATCGCAAGATGGGCTTAGTTTTATCATAAAAATCGGCTGAAGATGAACCGTGATGGTTCGAAACATGTCCCGCAAATAACAACATTTGACATCTTCAGGCTAACTGTAAGTAAAGCTTTACTTTGAAGTAAAAAAATTTGTTTGTTTAAAGTAACTAGTTGTAAGATTGACTTCAAGTAGTCAATGTCAAAAAAGATGAATAAAATATATAACGGCTGCACTTCCCCACTAGCTTAGCCCCCTTAGAATACTTTAGGCAATGGGTTATTTGCTCCTTCCTTTTCAAAGTTTTTGGTCAAAACTAAAATAAATTTGTTCCAAACATTTGTTAACTTTTAATGTTTATGAGTAACATTTTATACACTTGAAAATATCTCATTATATTATAATTTTATCAAATTAAATTTTAAGTTATGATTTTTCTCGTAAGTATAAACAATTAAGTCTAGAAACCCAATAAAAAACAAATTCAATACTTTCTATCAAGATATTAAAAAAATATTTGTTAAAAAAGGAAATTAACCAACAGGAAAAATGATCGACTTACAAAATTTACCCGATGTGCTGGTTAGAACTGTTAACGTTACGCTTTGATCTAAACCTGGCATATGTTGTAAGAGTTTGTATGGATGGATTCCGAAGATTGACGTTCATCAACAAATATGCAGCAACGTGTTCTACCGCAAACTCTAAACTGCCGATCGTAATACTTATTTAATTTCTTTATGAAATGAATTTTCTTTCATTTCTTTATTTCTCTAATTATTTCTTTTTTATATATATTGGTTGATGAGGGATCTCTCGATACAATTATTTCATGTATATAAAATAATATGAAAAGTAAGTCTATTACTAAAAGAGATCAAGCCTTTTAAGCCAGAATCGAATAGCGTCTTAATTCTACGGACAGTACAAAGTTAGTTTATCGTCTGCTGTAACAATGGTTGGGATATAATCACTTCTATCACGCAAACCTCCTTAAAAATGCCTTCTCTGTGTTAAAAGTTTCGATTTTCTTATTCACATTTATATGCTTTTAAATTACAAGTATTGACAGTACCATGCTTCATACTTTTACATAAGAGCAATTTTTTTTTTTTAATTTGCAAACAGTTTTGCTCGTTTTTGTCATTTATCACATGATTATTACAAAAAATAAAGCTTAAAACCTAATACTTTGAAAATATATAAGAGGTTATAGTTTTCAACACAAGAGAATGAAATTAATAAAAAAAGAAATGATAACCTTGATGAAATGATTTCCACCCCAAGTATTTGAAAATGTAATAACTCATGTAGTGAATATTTAAAGGAATATGAATGTTGGATTGCAAAACATCTTGTCTATTCTTTTAAATGCGGGAGGATTTTAAGCTATCAGCAACAATTAACTTAACCTATTTGAAAGTAATAACAGCGTATTAACAAACAGCAACTAAAATTTGAGTTTACTGGACAGTGGCCTCCGATCCGGACAAATTTGATTCCAAGTACACAAATTCATCCGATACCTAAATTAATTTATAGTTTTTTTTCTTGTAAAACTATTTTTTACTATCATTTCATGATATTAAGCGTTAAAAATGAACCTCAACTCGTACTGATGAGGAAAAGCTTCAACTGAGGGCGGTATTCTGAGAGTTGTCAAAACTTTCGATTTTCTTTGTCTCAGTCAGATTCAGCTAATGAAAAACTAAATGAGATACAAGCGACCCAAATTAAACGAAAATATTTGGAAAGGCAAATGCTGTTCTATGCTGGTTAAAAGCTTGTTTGATGGAATTCCACAACTCAAACACCAGTGTTTAGGTAAAGGAAACAAATTTTCTGAGTTTTCCTAACTCCTATTTATCACAAACAATACAGACATAATTATGCTTCATAAATTATTAAATAATCGATGTCGTCTAGTATTGTGTAAAATATACTAGAAGTTAGTGAGTTACAAGAGATTTTGTTAATTTATAACGTTAATATTATTAGTTCTTTTTTTATAGTTATATTGAGAAGTTTAGTTGGAGGTTTGGACATCGTTATTAACAGATAAGGTGTAAACAATCCAGAGTGTTTTAAGCCAGACTATATATTAATATATAATTAATTTTGTACAGGAGGAGAGACGTGACAGAATGGCCAAAAGAAACCAATTTCACCCTTCTCAAGGATTCTCCCCCCTATATCTTCATACATAGCTAGGGGAGTATCTGTCCACAAGCATAAAGGGAAATCTTCCCTTCTCAACAATGTGGGATGCGTGGGAAATTCGCATCCCACATTTATCAAGGAAGTAATATCAATAATCTGCCGTGTGATAAAGATTTCCGACGATTTTAAAAATCTAAATCACATTCAATTGAGTAAAATATTTACCATCCTGAAAGAAAATATCTGATATGTTTATCCCTGGATCCGAATGAAATATAAAACTACGTGGTAGTAACATGATCGTTTACTTTTACTGATGATTTAATGTAACTGCTAATTATTAACTGTAAAATCTTGCTCAATTGAGAGTAAGCAGATTGCCTATTATCCAAGTCAAATTAACCAAGTTAACGATCTGTTCAGGAAGGTGTCAAAGTTTAATGAGCTCAAAATGTCAGGTTGATGTGATGTGTGTTGCTTGCCAAATTACTTAATAGTTTGTATCACCTCTCAGGCATTCTGAGAATGCTATCATTCTGTCACTTTGTTAAAATTAGTTTAATCTTCACATGCGTATTAATGTAATATGTAATGTGTATTAACAGATGTATAAATGAGACCGTAATTCATATTAAATAGGTACATGGTTCCAAGCTTTCAAATTAGTTATTTTGATGGTATATATTTAATTCATCAAATAATTTAAAGAAAGCGAGAAGTTTTATTTTCTCAGACAGCATTTTATGATAAAGTTAGAACATTGTCAAAAGTTCATCTCGAACGGTTATTTTTAAAATAATCTAAATTATTACTTAGTTGAAATTTTACCTACCTTCAAACTAGATATGGAAAAAAGAGTTCAACACTTCTTTATATTTAAGAAGAAAACGGTTATATTTTAATAGGATACAGAGAGTATTTTAGTCATCAATCATCACATTTTTAGCATTCAAATGTGAATGCTGCCTTCCTTTGACACGAAGTCGAATTAAAATTCTCAGTAAGGAATTACAAAAAATCGATTATTCTTTTATTTAATTCTAAAATAACTTTTTAGACTGCAATATAGAAAACCTATATGAAATGGTAATCAAAAGATTACAAGCAACTAATAAGTTTCTCTTTTATTTTAAAAAGTCCAAATCATTTTTTGTTTTATGTTAAATTATAATTGATTTACTTGAGTGTCAATTAGAATTTTAGTAATGTATTTAAAAATAGAATATGTTTTCCATAATTTTGACGACAAACAAAATTTATAGAGCATCTAGCAACTATAAAATTGATTTAATTTCGGATTAACTGTAAAAGGAATTACATAAAGGTTTAGTCGTTAAATATGAAAAGTTTCAATAATATATGTTGATAATTATTCTGCACTCCTGTAATAAAATACAGCTGAGTAGTTATAGTAAACAACGAATGAGAATATTACATAACAAAATTAATCTAAAGGCATCTTAAAATTTCCTTTATTTAACACATTACATTCAAGATGATGTGTCGCGAGTTTCACCAATCTTTTAATAGCTAAAAACATTTATATTATACTTTTAATCTCAGAGATTTAATAGTTAATTAATTACCTCAACGTAATCTGGAATCTATGATTAATTGATTTTAGTTTAAAGTTGAGTGGTAATAAGTTATCTCCCAACACTTAATCAGTAAATACTGGAAGATATGGTGTTAGATAATTGTTTTCATAAGGTAACAATACTGTATCAATCTAAACTGTAAACATTTATTTGTTGACTTGAAAATGCACATTCGATTAATTTTGCAGTGCATTTTAAGCTTGAGTAGTACAAAGATAATATTTGTCTTTGTCTTTATTTGTTGCTATAGAAGTTGGTACTGTCATAAACTGTAAACATCATGATCGGCATAATCATTTAAGTAGAAAATGTGGTTTAAAAATAAATCTTTAATTAGTGTTAAAAAATATATATAATGAAAATAATCAATCCTAGTTTTAATGCTTCTTAATTACTGTCAAACTATTATATCTAAAAAAAACCCCTATACCTAAAGTCAGCACTATATTATCGTACTAAATGAATTTATAACTTCCAAAAATTGTAAGCCAATGAATGAGATATCAAAGAACTCTAGTCTCTTTTATGTGGCAGATAAGAGAACAACTGAAGTCATCAATCATGAAAGAATGTTTTAGTGTTCCTCATCATTTGAATCATTTATTACAAGAGACCTCAACCATCTGCCTTCAAAATCTATTATTAGACAATGATAGTTTATTATGTTACATCAAATCAAGCTTTGATAAGAATTTCCTCGTAATATAATCAAAATTTTTATCTGTCCTTTTTAGATAATAAAAAGTTGGTTACCCAATGTTGTGATGCTACTCTGTTTCTGGAAGACTTCACTACATATTCTCACTCGAAAAAAGTTGTAATTTCTGGATCTTTTATGTCGAGTAACTTCTGAAGGTTAGTAACATCATCACTGATTCTAACTATTTATACGTTCATTTGCAAACTTTCACAAATCAAATAAAGCTAAAAAAACTTTTTTCGGCAAAATTAATTTGGAGCTAGGCGAAGGTCGAATTATTTTAGAAAAGTGCATTTAAAAATAAAACCTATTTTCCATACAACCACTTTACAATTGGCTATATGAATAAAAAAACATGCATATTATAAAAAAGTCCGTTCATAATTTTAACATTTTTTAATGGTAAAGTTGTCATTTTTCACGGAACAACCAAATAAAACCATAGAAACATGAATAATATCCCTGAATGCTGACCTACATAATTCAAATAAACAAATATCTTGGTAACAATAATTTAAACTAAGTTGAAATAATTATTCAAACCATTATGGTAAATTAGTCTTCATAAAATTATCCAATATCTTTTATCTTTCAGAAATTCTATGAGAAGATTGAATATTTAAATTCGGTTACAAGGCCAGAACCTGCCACGGTAACGGTAGGCACTACCCATCTCATAGATACTGAACGTTTTTCTAAAATCAACAAAAAATAATGTTTTCCAAATGTTGCTCCTAAAATGTAAAGGATTACTAGAGCGACCGGAATAACTTACAGACGTACCAATTTGATTATGTAGGCTGAACTATTTACACAGGCTGAACCAAGCACTTAAATTACAATCAAAACCTCAAAAAAACATAAAATTTTTTAATGAATGAGGGAAAATCTAAATTTAATTATATATGTGTGATTGTAAAATCTTCTGAGGGATTTTAAGAAACTAGACAAACTTCAATGATTAAAATGATTGAATGAGATTGTAATAAAACTTTGTAAACTGTTTTCATGTAATTCATGATTTAGTACATGAATAATTGTTTATAATATAAGAAAACGCCGACCATCAGAACCTTGTAACGACGTGTACGCCAGTCCGTTGATCAATGTAATCACCTACCAAGATAAAGAAGGATCCAGGACAGTTTAAGCGCTTTTTCGCGTGTTGCGAATAACAAGTCGACTTTGGGCACCAAACCACCTTGATCTTAGAACCAAATATTTAAGAAAATCACGATATTTCAGTGTTTACGCGGAAATTTTACCATAAATCATCATGTTACCGTGTAACTCCTTCCTTTTCAATTACGAATTTTAAGGTTTAGTTTTCAAAAACTTTATTGTACTTAGTTTTACAATAATATTTGATTTGATTTATATAAAATATGATTACACTTGAAGCCCTTCAAGTTTGGTTAATATATTAGATTATCATGGTAAATAATATCTATCAAATTAGAAACTAAAACAGTTTTTTTTTTTTTTTTTTTTTTTTTTAATCAAACATTACAATAAGAGAGAAACATGTTAAAAACAGAGTAATAGAAGCAGTCGAAAGACTAATGTTGTCAATCGAACATGCTTAATGTAGTGCATTGCGCTGCACAGGTTACCCTGGTAGAGTACAATGAGTATTATATACAAAACATAGTATCACACTATTGAGCGTGTTAGTGTTGCATGAATATAATAATAATCTCTTAACGTTTGTAAGTAGTTCACTATATGCTTAAATTATAATTAAATTTAAGTTATTTAAACTATTTATGTTACTTCTAATATTTGACATTTAGTTGTTCTAAAATATCAGTATACAAAAATTTTTGCGAAACAGTAGATTTATTTACTGCAGGGTCTAAAGTAGTGATTTTTTAAAATATTAAAACTATTAAACTACATGATTTTTCAACTATTAAAAATATCAACGCGCAAACAATCGTAAAATTTAATTAGTTTTGTAAATTTGTTTATAATTTTTTAAAAGAAATCTATGCACATGTTATGAACAAAAATTTTCCTGATATTTAAAAATTTATCTAACCAAGCGGTTAAACACAAAGGATTTTACAGCTTATTATTTATCTTGTTCCCAGATATGCGAACTTTCATGTTTTTTTTTTTTTTTTTTTTTTTTTTTTTTTTTTTTTTTGTTAATAAGAGACCATTAGCTTATTGTCTGCTACTGCTGCAGTTATGAACAGTTGATCAACTTAAGAACAGCTGATTATGTATCTCCTTGTTTTGAAAAGTACTGGACAGATAAATACCGATGTATTAATATAGTAGGTTGACAAAAAAGACTATAATTGATTACAGTACCAACCAATGAAAATCTTATGTAGCTTTTAAAATACTCGCTTATATAAAAAACGATAATTCCATCAAAACTAGTTTCAAGGAATCTTCTCAACTAATTGTGGTTTTTAACTGGATTTAAGTTAATTATAAATAACATGTGGGATGTAATGATTTTATACTTTTTATTCAATACATACAGGGTTTGGCAAAAGTTTGGACACCCCCAGTTAACTTTTTAACGCGTTGCAGTAGGAAAACCAAACTCGGCACATGTTAACAACATGAAAAACTGCACTTTTTCATCAACTACACAACTTTGCCTCTGCCCCCAAAATAAGGTTTTTTGGGGGCAGTCCCAAATTTTTAAAGTAAACCCCTATTGAGTGACCCCTCATTTTAAACGGTGTATCAAGACAAATTAAATAGCGCAAACCGGAGGTCGATATCTCACCCCTAACCAAAATGGCAGCCATTTCAAAATTTGAGATGGGCAAGCAAGTATAAGTCTGGACACCCCCAATTAATTTTTTAACACGTTTCAGTAGGAAAACCAAACTCGGCACATGTTAACAACATGAAAAACTGCACTTTTTCATCAACTACACAACATTGCCCCTGCCCCCAAAATTGGGTTTTTCGGGGTCAGCCCCAAATTTTCAAATGTAAACCCCTACTGAGTGACCCCTCATTTTAAACAGTTTATCATGAGAAATTAAATGGCACAAACCGGAGGTCGATATCTCATTTCTAACCAAAATGGCAGCCATTTTAAAATTCGAGGAGGGTGAATTGAAATTTATTTGTTGAAATTGAATCGGAAAATAGCTTTTTTAGAATTGAGAATATCTGTAATTTTTTTTAGAATTGAACTTACTAGTTCATTTCTGCTACTAGGTTCAATTCTAAAATAATTCCAGAAATTATAAATTCTAAAAAGCTATTTTCCGATTTAATTTTAACAAATGTCAATTTACCCTTCTCGAATTTTAAAATGGCTGCCTTTTTGGTTAGATATGAGATATCGACATCCGGTTTGCGCCATTCAATTTCTCTTCACAAAACGTTTAAAATGAGGGGTCACTCAATAGGGGTTTACATTTGAAAATTTGGGGCTGCCCCCAAAATACCCCATTTTGGGGGCAGGGGCAAAGTTGTGTGGTTGATGAAAAAGTGCAGTTTTTCATGTTGTTAACATGTGCCGAGTTTGGTTTTCCTACTGCAACGTGTTAAAAAATAAATTGGGGGTGTCCAGACTTATACTTGCTTGCCCATCTCAAATTTTGAAATGGCTGCCATTTTGGTTGGGGGTGAGATATCAACCTCCGGTTTGCACCATTTAATTTCTCTTGATACACCGTTTGAAATGAGGGGTCACTCAATAGGGGTTTACATTTGAAAATTTGGGACTGCTCTCAAAATAGCCCATTTTGGGGGCAGGGGCAAAGTTGTGTAGTTGATGAAAAAGTGCAGTTTTTCATGTTGTTAACATGTGCCGAGTTTGGTTTTCCTACTGCAACGCGTTAAAAAGTTAACTGTGGGTGTCCAGACTTTTGCCTAACGCTGTATTTAATTTTTTTAAGCAAGTAGAGAACCCTAACACCTTTAGAAGTGGAAGTGTTGAAAGAGATGCAAAGTTGCTATTGTGTTAATCTACGTCAGCTAATGGAAAAGTAACCGACCGAAGTAATGGAACAAAGCCTTGAGAGCAACCCAATTCCCTTCACAAAAGTTAATTAATTGGCAAAACATTTTTAATTATTTTACATAAAGTTCAAAAATTATTAACAACGATATCTTATGCTATATTTTAAAACAGACAGTGTTTGTACGGGCAAAATATTTTTCTGTGCGAGGATTTTTAGGGGGTTTTGGCCACGAGGAATAGAGCCGGTCCTCTGGCTGGAAAAATCCGGGTTTCGTCCAAGAGCCCTTCAAAGTTCCCATGTTAATGTACGAAAAACTCTTCGAACTCCCTTCGAACCCTTTGAAAACTGTACGATATTCTTTGAAGCTGCTAAATTGAACATAATTCAGCTGATGAATGTAGAAATAAAGCAATATGTTACATTTTAAACCATGGTTTAACCAATTTATACGAAAGTGTAGCACAATGTTGCCTGAAGTGTAAGCGAGGCAAAAAAGCTCGTTTAAAAAAATAAGAGGGCGATTGAGCAAAGCGAATAAGTTTTGTACAGAAAGGAAAGTGACGCTCACTTACAGTGATTATTATATTTTTTATCATACCATTATAGATCGTAAAAAATGCATAGCCTATAGTATTCAGATGACCTTACTGCATGAATTCTGTAGATCTAATAGAAATGCGTTCATTGTTGGGAGATAATTAATAAGTATAAAAATGTTTTTACCGGCTTTTAATTGAAAATATTAAAACGGTTTTCATACTTTAGTATTTTTCTTTCACTATATTTTATTTTCAATCTTATGGATTAAAAATGTGACATTAGTAGTTGTATGATTTTCTTAATAATGTAAGTACATACCACTTAAAACCGGGATTAGTTTCTTAAATTACCAAAAACTCCGTTTTTATATACTTTAAGCTAAAAATAGAATTCGATATTTTTCTATTACTACAAATACACCAGTGAAATTAATTTTTAAGTAAGCCAAATTAGTACAAACATTTTTTTTAATTCCTTGCGAAGTTTGAAATATTTAGAGGAAGAAAACCTTTTACGCCTACAGCTCCCTCAGAAGAGCCCGAAGTTTCTGTAGTGACAATCTCCGTTGTTTAATGGGAAAGTAACAGACCGAAATAAATATCAAATAATCCTCTAGGGATCAAATAAATTGCCCTACAGGTTTTAATTAGTTATTAAAAGCATTCTATAATGTATCTGATTTAAATGGAGCTTAAACTATTACATTTGCAGAATAACTTTTTCTTAGGTTTTTTTTTTAATTAGAAAAATAAAATTAATCTTGATTTTATTTTATATTTTGTTTGGTTACAGCCAATTTATCCAAAACCAAAATATATAATTATAACAATACAACATTAAAATTTAATATAATATTTTTTAATAAGTATGTTTCTGTGTTTTGTTTTTTAATAAAAGGTTAAAACTGTCAAAATATCAAAATTTTTACCATGAATGTTAGAAGGGTAGCCCGCAATATTTTCCATCAATATAAATCTCTACTTTAGAATAGTATATTTCGTTACAAAGGTTGAAAATGGGGTATTGCCGGCTTCGATATTGTGTTTTAAGTTTGAGACGAAGTCGAGATACAGGGTGAGTTTTAAGTCCCTTTATTTTCCCCTTTTTCCCTTTATTTATTTTATTTTCCATATGGTATAAGTTAGATGGTTTAAACTTCTCACATCTATTTTAGACCTACATATCTTATTTTTCATTGGTTCATTGACTCTCTACCTCCAAGGAGGACGGTTTATCAGGATTAAGGTGAGATTCTTAAATGTAAGTATAGGTTGATATGAGGGAGGCCAATAATGTTTTTCCTAAAACTTCCTTTAGGGACGTCCCTAATGGAAGTCTTCAGGGAAACTGCATAGGCCTAAGTAATTTGATAAGGTAAAGGCCTTTTAAAGGGCTATTTCCCCTAAGCAATTTGCCACAAACCTGACCTCAAAAGGTGAAATGTATCAAAAGTTAATGAATTTTTGTTTTTAGCAAAATGTTTTTTGTACCAAGTTTGATCGAAAGCCATTTCTTACTCCGTCATCTTTTTGAGGTCCGGTTTTCGGCATTGTATTCCACTAACAGAGACCTTTAATTTGATTAACCTTTTAACGTATGCTTATATTTAGGAGTCTTGCCTTACTCCTGGTGGACCGTCCCCCATTGGAGGTGCAGAGTCAATGAATCCATGAAAAAGAAGGTATTTAGGTCTAACATAGATGTGCGGAGTTAGTGTTACACCTTCTAACTTATACCGTATAAAACATAAAAAGGGGGAAGGGACTTAAAACTCACCCTTTATACACCACATAGGCTGACTCCACACTATACTCATATACTCTACCCATACTATATTATTTACATAATGCATCTCTAAAATATTGATATTTTATTCTTGGAATAAAAATTTCAATTTGCCTTCCAATTTAGGCGGTTCAGGGCCACTGACAGTTGATGAAAAAGCAATGCCCTCTTAATTATGCAGATCAGGTCGAGATAAGCGAGTTACCTTGACTTTCCAAGTGTTCTCTCGCATGCTGTGTATTATTAAACAGCCACGGTGTTAGGCTGTATCATGTCTCCAATCTTCGTCTAACTCACGCAGTAAACATTTACGGTGCATATTTTACGAAATTTATTAATCTCGTAGGTCCAAATAACGACGTTTTTGTGCTGTATTTTTTCAGCGTAGAAAAGGGTATGAAAATTTTCAACCAATAATAAAATTAACTCTTCAAGTGAAATTTAAATATAAACATTGCTTCTGGGTGAGTCGGTGGCGTAGTGGTTAGCGCGCCGGACTTCGGGACCATGGCAGCGATGTCGTGGGTTCGAATCCGCGTTCTTCCAGTGAACTTTTATCAGTACCTTTCACCTTGTACTGTAGCGGCTCACCCCCTTACTTTGTCTAATACGATCCACGCACAGATCAATAGTCTATGTGGACGGGGCAAAGTAAGGCAAAAAGAGGTCCGCCAACCTCTTTAAAAAAAAAATAAAATAAAATAAATAATGAAATTTTATGATAAACGGAAAAAAATGGTTTGGGTTGAAAGATGATCATTTCTTTTTTATAATTGTATTCGTTAATAATATTATTTCATTCAATTAAATCATTTTTCCTACCACTGCATGGAAATAATCGCATTGCCACACCTGTAACCAATATGCAAAACAGTTCATTTCCGGTTTCCGTTTCTTTCCCGCTCTAGAGCGACAATGATTGTTTACCGCACGCTAGCTCAAACAGCATATTTAAACCAGCTGTTATTACAAACCATGCTACAGCTGTTATTCATTGTAATCGTTTATAGTAATTGCTTCTTTTAGTTTGAGGTTATGTTTGATGGTTAACATTGTTTTCCAACAGAAACAAATCAAAAATAATCTAAATGACATTTGTATACAATAAAACATGTAATATGTAACAACTATGTTGGTAGGAAAAATCTTGTGTGTATTACGAGCGCAAATAGTCATATTGCCGCTCTCGAACTGTTTGGCCGCACTCAGCTGACGCTTCGTGCGGCCATCTACAATTCTCGAGTGGCAATGACGCACTTTACGCTCTTATTACACAAATAGCTATTTCTACACCAGGGTTAGTGTTTAAATGCTAACAATGTAAAAAATAAAAAATATGAAAATTGTACAGTGAGAATATTTTATGAAATGGTGTTATGTTTGCAGATCTGTTATCCTTATTTAAATAATACAGTGTAAATTAAACTGTGACAATTTTCTAGATCATTTGCAAGGTAAAGTATAATTATTTTGTTTTTAATATACTTCCAAACTGAATAAAGAAGTGAACAAATATTTACCCAGGTTCGGAGTAAACTGTGAACGTTACGCTTCTCCTTATTGTTCCAAAGCCGGTAAAGTTTTCTAGCATCAATCATATTCTGTCGCTCTTCGTAACAGTTTCCAGTACCAACATACTGATCCTTTTAGGATGGCAAACAAATAAGTAACACAAACTACTTCCTAATCCAAAGACGTGCATTATAATCATTGTTGACATATTTACCCAAGTCATCAAACTCTATTTAAAAAATACCAATTGTACCAAAAGACTCAACCCTTATGTTATTTTTTAACAGCAACAGAAATTTAGATTATCTTCTGGGAAACCCTTAGAGACCAAAAGTTTTTCACGCTTTAAGGTTTTCACTACTCTTCTCCAAAATTGTGGTTTTGGGGCTAGGTATATATATCGTATGGCTCATAAAGCCAGCCACCATGGTTTAAGAATAATAAAATAAATTCTGCGGTGCAGAGCACCTGAGTCAGTATAAGTAAAAATCTAAACACTAAAATAAAAATAAAAATTAGATCTTTCTTTATAGAGCTAAATCCAGGGCGCTAAGCCATTGCAGCCCAGCTTCACTTGAGCTATGCAGACCGGCCAATCCTTCGGGGAAGGCACTCAGTAGGCACTCTTCGACTATGTGTTCCATAGTTTGATACTCTGCTCCGCAGTCGCATGACTGGTCTTGTGTCATTCCCCATTTGTGCTTCCAATAATTACATCTTCCCACTCCAGTGCGGAAACGATTGAGTATAGTCCACTGCTTCCGAGGAAGATTCATACCACCTACCGCTACGGTCGGGTCATCTATCAAGAAGTGGTTCCGACCTTGAAAAGCGTCCCAGGAGGAAGTCCAGTTTGTATGGATGGTGAAGTTCGAGTCCATCAACTGGGAGGCTGTTCGTAGAGGTGGTTTTCGGGACTTCAATCGGCCCGCATTCTGGGGTAGGTAATCATGGATGGGCAGCTGTGGAGCAGATAAGATCTTTGTGTATTCCCTAATGAGTGCATCCCTTCGTCTTATTTCAGGAGGAGCGATATTACACAGCACCGGGAGCCAAGGTACAGGAGTTGCCATGAGTGTACCACTAATGGCTCTCATGGTCCTGTTTAGCTGGACGTCGATCTCTCTAACGTGCACACTATTTAACCACACGGGAGCACAGTACTCAGCAGTTGAATATACCAATGATAGAGCAGTTGTTCGCAGAACTTGTGCGTTAGCTCCCCATGTGGAGCCAGCAAGGTGATGGACAATGTTAGTCCTGGTTCTCACCTTAGCTGCCGTTTTTTGTAAGTGGCTTTTAAACGTGAGAGACCGATCTAAAGTGACTCCCAGATACTGTGGGTTTTCATTATGTTTCAACTCAACACCGTTGAATACGATTTTAAGCTTTTGGTTGGCCAGTCTATTATTCAAGTGGAAGCAAGCAACCTCAGTTTTTGTTGGGTTTGGATTTAGCTTCCAGGCCTCAAAATATTCACCGAGGGTCGTGAGGTCATTTGTTAGTGTTTCCTCAGCTTGTCGAAAATGCCGGTGTTGATATGCCAATGCAATATCATCTGCATATATAAACTTTAAGGACCGAGTTACAGGAATGTCGGCAGTATACACATTAAAGAGCAGTGGGGCGAGCACTGACCCTTGTGGCAGGCCATCCTTTAGTTGCCTAAACGTACTTTCTTTGCGTCCCAGATATACTTTTATCATCCTATTGGAGAGCATTGAGTTGAGGAGACGCAACAAGAAAGGGCAAGGAATAAGGTCGTAAAATTTAACTAGGAGGCCTTTTCTTTTTTGGGGCTAGGTCAAACATTTTATATGATAATTCCCTTTATGAGGTATATAATTTAAGGGCAAAAAAAAGAAGAGCCATGGCAAAAGTTAGAGGTCTCTGCTATCTCATGTGAAAAATATCAGCTTATCTAAAGTGGCTGGTTACTCAATTCACAGTATTTATAATTTTTTACATTATAACAGCCACCATTTAAACAGGGTTGAGATCGAGGCCTCTAGGTTTCAATATTCTCCTTTAATATAAGAACCATTAAAAATACATGTCACAAAATTTAAACATTCCTCAAAATAGCCTATTTTTTGTATTGATATTATATACTGTATAAGCTAATTTTGGTTTTCTGTTCAGGGAGCAATCTCTAGTAAGGATTATTAAGACTTACACCAGTACACATTACATATAAACACATTACAGAGAGCCCATATTACATATAAACATTAATATAAAGAAGATAAGAAATTACAATTTGTAACTAATGTCCACATTATTATATTTTAAATTTGGAACAGCTGCTGCTGTTTAAGTTCTCTCCGCAGGACCCGATGTGGGTTTAATAATTCATTCGTAGTTGATCATGACTCATAACGTATAAGTGGGATACTGTCAAAATCGATAGTGCATGCTGCTGTCCAATACAGTAATAAGGTTGCCATGCATGAATACCGAGAACTCGTTCCTCTGTGCCTCTATTGCATTTCCCTTCTTTGCTTCATTTTCTCCTAAGCGACTTGAAATACAGTTCAGTCACTTTTTATTTTGTTTCACATAAGTAAAATACTTATCAATTAAATAAATAAATAAACTAATTTCAATATATTTTGACGATTATTATTATCAATATTCTAATGTATTTAGAAAGTAAATGTTTTACTTGTAACATATCTGTGGCGATTATCAATTTGAAATGAAAAGAAACTTTTACGTAAAAATTTTGCGAAAACTTAAACATCCTAATATTTTATCATAAAAAATCACTTCCAGGAATAGTACTCATGACAATAAAAACTTTCACATGGTTAGCTAAATTAATTGGTCTTTTACGCTTTATTTATGGTGTTGAAGTTAATGAATATTTCACGTTTTTCTCACAAAGTGGGTAACAAAGCACCTCAGCTGGTTGATCAAATTACTTCAAAGAACACGGCGAACTGTGATTAATCGCTTGTCGCGGGAGCTGGTTTATAAGTTCTGCATCTATCACGTCTACAACATTATGAAATTGCGGTTAAGTTCTATAGGCCTACTCCCGTTCTATGTTAAAAACTATCTCTCTGAAACGGTGACACAATAAATTTTATTATTTATTCTGCAAAAATCCGACTTCACAGATCACCATTGAGTACGCTAGCAAAGAAATTTTGTGGAAAAATTCTAAAAGAGTTATTTTATTTAAACTTAAACTTAAAATCTAGGGCACAAAATCATGTTAAAATAGACGGAAGAATGGCACAATATTCGTGGAAGAGGATACAAACTAAGAATAAATTCTCCTCTCCTTATATACATGAGGAGGCTTTGCTTTTAGTTTTCCATGCAGGTGAGCCCATATCCTAACGTGACTTCCATACCACGCACGCGGAGGTCGGAACTTGATAAGTGTTAGAAGTTAAACCCAGGCCCACTGGGATTACACCCAGAGCTCTCCAACCAAGTCCTGCTCGCTGTATTGGACCCAATCAAGTCTACTTGAAAACTTACATAGAAAAACTACTTTGTAATTATCAACGTATAATGAGTAATAAATGTCGTCTGTATTCAACGCAACGTACCGTAGCCCAACATTACCGTTGGTTGAACATACGTCAATAACGTGAATAATTAAGCACGTTTGTCGTTTGCGCATTTGCAATCATCGACGTTTTATGTGGAGAGGAAACATTGACTCTGCCCCAATACACTCGGTTCAGACTTTGTTGCATCCGCATCGATCTGGCGACCTAACCTTCCCTCACCGTCTCGTCGACTCCCTAGTCCTGGACTGGAGCTTACACGATGTATGTATAAGAGTTGAAAACACAATATCTTGTGTGTAGTATATATAATTTTATTGCTGGTTATTTGGATTTTCAACGTAGTATACAAAAAAAATGCATTAGATAACGTACTTCAATATCATGAGTGATTGAAAGAAGGTAAAAATTATAAGACAAACATGGAGTTCATTACAACAAAACTCCATTAAATTGAGGCAATATTATTTTTAATTGAATCTTTTAGGGAGTCATGAAAGTTCTCTATGAGTTATTTTAAATTATACTTAGGGAGCTACTAGTCTTAATGGAAATTCTTCTATTCTTCTGAGAAAGCTACTCAGACATTTAAAAAATAAATTTGCTTGAACTTTATATACTTCTTTAATTACTTAAGAGACAGTGGTGTATTGTAAAAACGCCACTGTCTTGATTTACTTTCTTATTTATATAATCTGAACATATTTTTGAATTAGTTTAAACATAGAGAGTAAAGAATGTTCCCAATTATGTTTGTAGAATATAAATAAAAAAGTTTAATTTTAAATCAAACAGATATCAGCAAAATATATGTTTGAAATGTTATGTATTATCGCCCCCACAGTCGGCCCAGACAGTGCTCATGGCTCGCAGTATGAGAGGAGCGCCTGAGTTTGCATACGTTAAAGGGAAGCCCGCATCCACTGATTGCGGGGCCCCGGCTGGCTGTTTGCATACCTCGTCTCTCTCGCTGTGGATGACATTCATTGCAGACTACTTTGTCACATAAACTAGCTTTGGGAAAAGCAGAATATCAGGGTCCCACTTTATCGTTCATTCAATTCATGCATTTCGATTGGTTTCCAGTAGAAGACTTGTTACTATTCCTATTTATTTGGTCAGTTTCTAAAGAAAATTGACATACATTTGATACATTTCTTTGGACACCGACTGCTGGTTTACGTATTTTAAGTATGGTTTATGTATTACTGAAGTTTGAGTGTTTTGAGTGTGATGGATCAGAAACACGGTAGTTTTGTTACCAACAAAGAGAAGCTGATTCACTTTTCAGTATCATTATTTAGTAACTAAATGACAAAAATTATCAGGTTTTCAAACCATCCACAATATGCTTTTTTTATCAGGGTCGAACCGACATCTTTGTAGCGGAAGCAAGCTCTTTGACTAATCAGCCACCCAGCCAAATATGCTCGCTAAAATATTGGATAATACCTGCTAAGTCAAGATCAGAGTTGTTTTCTGGCTTAATTTGATATTCAGCTTTTCCAGTTTCCTGATATTTTTATTGTTATGACAATCAAAACATGAAATAAATATTTTTATGTGTTGGTTTGCTTTTAGAGAAAGTAAAATTTAATGCTTTAAAATTTTCTTCCCTTGATTGATGGTTCAAAATAATTTAAAAGTAATTTCCCTGATATAAATGACAATCTCTTATATTAATACGTGAGGGCTGTTTTTTGTGAACAAAACTCCTCCGTTATTTCTGGACCGATTTTAACGTTTAAGGTGTCAAAAGAATGGTCTCAGTTTGAAGTTTTGCATAAAGGTTTTAGATTTTTGATATTTTAATTCTGAAGCCCACGGGAAGCCCTTAAAGTTCGTTTTTTGTCCATAAGAATAAATGAATAAATGAATAAATGATTTATTTCCTCAAAGAACAAGTACAAGTAACAAAATTGTAAATTAAACTCTAAGGTATTTCCAAACACAAGATAACAATCTATTACAATAAAGAAAATATAAAATTCCAAGAGGAAAATAGGGTCCCAAAGGCAACGCCTGATTAGGGATTCCATCAACTAAAATTAACATTAAAGATAAGAGTTCATGGTTCGGTGGCAGACTCTAAACCTAAACATAATTAATGGTCCCAAATTTTATTAAATTATAGTTACATTTTATGGCTATAAAACGAAAAAAATAAATCTAAACTTATCCTTCGTGAATTTCAAAATAACAGAATCCACAAATGTAAAAACAGTTTTTTTTTTTATAAAATGGTTGGTTTACAATCTACTAAACTAAAACATTAAAATATATAATAATTTTTTTCAATTAACAGCATTATTATACCATATTATACTGATGTATTAAAGAATCATAATTTATTACAACTAATTTATTGAACAGTGGTAAAAAGGTCTTCCACAACGCTTCTGTCCATGTTTATAAGCCAAGTTTTAACACTCGAAAGGAATTTATTTAATTTCTTAATGTTTTTTATGTTCTGTGGTAATTTATTAAAAAGTCTAGGAGCTGTGTAGTTAAATGTTTTTTTGTAATATGTTACATTTGGTTTTGGAACTCTAAAATGACAAGCATTTCTAAGACCTTGTCTGTAAAAATTAACATCTGAAGGTAAATTGCCACTTGTTAAGTAAAAAGCTTTTAAAACTTTAAAAATGTAAATGCAACGTAAAGGCAAAATTTTCAAACAAACAAAACATGGATGAGATGGCTCTCTTGAGCTTTTCCCCAGAATTAATCTAATGTACCACTTTTGAATGTTTTCTACAGGTCTTATTGTTGATTTGTATGTCCCACCCCAAGATATTATGGCATATTCCAACCTACTATTAACCAAAGCAAAGTATAAACAACGCAAAGTTTGGATTGGGCAAATGTCTCGCAAGTAGTAAAAAAGTCTAATCCCTGACATGAGTTTAGATTTTAATTTAATAATGTGTGTTTTCCAGCTTAATTCACTATCCAAGATTACACCCAAATATTTTACTTCTCTGATTCCCTTAATTTCCGAGCAATTTGCACAAGTTTTAAGCTTATTTAAACAATTTAAACATTTATACATAATTTGATTGTTGAATTCAATAACTCCCCTTAAACTAAAATTAATGCAGTTAGTTTTCTGAGTGCTGAGAACCAATTTATTTTTACAAAACCACCACTTCAAATTGTCCAGATCAATTAAAATTTTTCTTTCAGATTCATCCCATGTATCACTTATATAACAGAGGGCCGTGTCATCCGCAAATGCGGTGATTTGGCCATTTAACGAAGCATTGCAAAGGTCATTTACATATATAAGAAACAAAGTCGCCCCTAATACCGATCCCTGGGGGACCCCATGCCTGATCACACCCATTTCACTCAAAACATCGTTGATTTTTACACATTGTCTTCTGTTGCTTAAGTAGCTGGTAAACCAAGCATGTGCCACGCATGTAAAGCAATGTAAACCCCACGAACCCCACAATGGTATAATTTTTCTAGTAAAATGGTATGGTTGACGGTATCAAAAGCCTTTTGTATATCAAGGAAAAGCCCACTCACACATTTACTACTATTAATCCCTTCATTTATTTTGTTGATAAAATCTAAAAGAGCCCGTTCTGTGTTCATTCCCACCCTAAACCCATACTGATTGACACTAAAAAAATTTATTCTATTCAAAAAGTTAAGAAGTTTTTCTTTCATAAGTTTTTCTATAATTTTGGAAAAAGTTGAAATTAATGAAATTGGACGAAAGTTAGAACAAATGTTGGGAGAGTTACCTTTATAAATTGGTACTACAACAGCCTTTTTTAAACAGTCTGGAAAAATTCCAGTGCTAAAGCTTAAATTTATAATATATGTAAATACTTCAACAATTCTTGGACAGATACGCTTAACTAAAAATGAGTTCAAACCATCAATCCCAGGTGATTTTCCATTTTTCAAGGATTTAACTACTCTTGAAATATCCTCACAGCAAACCGGCCCTAACAACAAGGATGATCTCTCCTGAACATGTGTAAAATTATTTTTGAACTGAAAATCGTCAAAACCATCCGGCAGTGAGTTATTTTCTATTATTTGATCAGCTACTGAAAGAAAAAAATCATTGAATTCGTTAGCTACAATTTCCGAGTCTGAAACCATTTCATTGCCGATCTGTAAACAAAATTTATCATCCCTGTTGCTCTGACCAGTCATATTCTTAATTGTATTCCATGTAGCTTTATGATTACCAATATTGTTTTCAAGTTTGTTTTTATAATAATTTGATTTGGTTAATTCAATTCTATGCTTCAAATTGTGTCTAAAAGAATTATAGTACACTCTAAATCTATCATTTATTGGTCGGTGCTTTATTTTTTTATATAAACTATTCCTTTTTCTTATCTGACTACAAATATAATCGTTCATCCAAGGCTTTAATTTGCGATTTGCACTATTTATTGTAGTTACTATTTTACACTGCTCAATACAATATTTTATTTCAGCTTCAAATAAATCATAAGCCAAAGAAGCATTATCCTGCCTATAGATATCAGACCAGTCCACTTTCGCCAACATATCGTCCAGCTTATCGTAACTGATAACAGCACGAGTAGCCGCCGCGGGCTCGGCGGCAGGGCGGCCGGCCGACCGTAGCCGCAACGACGTCATGTAGTGGTCGGTCACGTCGGCCTCCACCACCGCCGCCTCCACCGCACACGGCCGCTTGTCTCTACATGACATCCTCAAGTAGACATGATCGATACACGATCGTGTCGTAGCAGTTACTCTTGTCGGTTGCGTTATCAGCGCTTCAAACCCATAACCAGCCATCATTAATTTATAATTGTCACCATCGTTATCATCTGTCTTTAATAAATCTACATTTATATCCCCCATTACAATACAATTTTTAATATTTTTGTCATTATCATTTAAATAAGTATTAAATTCATTTATAAAATGCGTTATTGTACAACTATGTATCCGATAAATAGCAAATAAAATAAAATCATATCCTGAAAAATTAATTTGTAAGACTAAAATATCAGCTGATTTTAACTGTAACTGCTCACTATGTTTAATAACTACAGAATTCTTTATATATACAGCAACCCCACCAGCACGATAACTCTCGTTAGAACATAAAAACAAATCATAACTAGGCAATTTATAAAACATGGCTTCTTCTTTACCAATCCAAATTTCACTAAGTATGATTATTTCTGGATACTCAACTAATACGCTCAGCTCGGCTATAAAACGATCAAAATTTTTGCGCATACTGCGAATATTTTGATGTATCACATAAAAACTAGTTCCTTCCATTATTTAAAATAACTTAATCTTATGAGATTTAAATAGCACAAAATACAAATTTCAAATAACAAACTTATGAGAGAAAATAACTGCAATAATTAGATTAACCATAAGATTAACATGGGAACAATTTTTATTGAATTGCAAAATAAAACAGGTGTTGATTGTAAATTAAACAAACACATGTTATAAAAACTAGCTGAATAGAAGTAATTGGGCTACTCTGGTACTGAAATATCAAAACAATTTCCTACTTTAATACACGGAGTGTCTATTGTGTGGAACAATTTGTGTGTTTGACCTTTTTCCTCAAAGTGGTAGACTTTATTGCTTGAACATCGTATTTATGTGTTTTTGGGCACAAAAATAAGTTTACTAACTAAACCCCAGGAAATTCATTTTCCTGTACAAAAACAGGTTTGGAAATTGAAATTTTTGAAATTATTCTCATGGGTTGTCAGATTGGTATTGAAACAACAACGAAAGTTAACAAAAATTAAAATAGAACACTAAATGCTTATGGGTTTTCAAACTTCTGTGGACTATGAAAAGGGATAGTTGGTTGTTGGTGTAAATTTAATAACCGGTTTACTGTGATACTATAGTAGTGTCTTTTGGCCACTCCTGGCTCAGGTCAAGGTCAGTGGTTGGAAGTGGCAGGTGTGCGGTTGGAAGTGTGGGGTGGGGGTGACAATGATGGATGGGTTTGGGAAGTGGGTCAAGGTCATCCGGAGGGAGTTTTAAAAAAGTGGGAGCCGCAGGGGCTCGGTGGGGTTTTGAGAGGGGTAGGGGTGGCGGCGCCGGGCTGCGGGAGGTTTTAGTTTATTTTTAAAATTAAATCAAGGTCGTGTTCTTGTGCAGAGAGGTGTTGGAGTGTCGTCCACTGGTGAGGGAGTGGTAGACGCCGAAGGTGGTGGCGAAGAGAAGGTAGACGCACAACATGCACAGTACGCATTTAAACAATTACGCATTTAAACAGTACGCATGCAACATGCATTTAAACAGTTGCAGCAGGCGAACCATCCCTTGTTGATTTTCAGTTTCCAATTGCAACCTGTTGATCTCGAGTTTGAGTCTGTCCTCTTCCAATCGTGTTTTAAGTGAAAAATCATCCATCATGTTTGTGTGCTTGTTTTAATTTCTGTTGGTGAAACGGGAGCGGTGTTGACGGTCGGAAAGTTGGCGATGAAATGAGAAACGAAGATGAGGACAGGGCATATTTACTGGAAAGTGGTGGGGGGTTAAGAAAAACAGTTGTGTGTCCGATCAAACGTCATCGTCAGCTGTTGGTGTAGTTTTGGAGGATGCAGGAGTGAGTTCTAGCAAACCATCTTCATCTTCACTCTTAACTCTATCGCATGTTGGACAACCGTAAACAAGTTCCAAATTCATAGTGATGCAGCGGAATTTGTCTATAATATCTTTTAAAGTTTCCATTAAATCTTTTAAATCATGTCTTGTTCTAATTATAAAAGTAGATTTCATATGTGGTAGCGGATCGTTGTTCATCGTACGGGAGTCGGGAAACAAATGGCGAGCGTCAGTCAGCGGCTCGCTTATATGCGGGCAAGGGCGGTGGAGGGGGAAGTGGAGGGGTGGTGGCGTGGTGGGGGAAGTGGAGGGGTGGTGGCGTGGTGGGGGAAGGGTGATATACCCCCATGCGAACCGTTGGCCAGCGCATTTCGCTGCGAAACGCCGTTCGGGTAGGTAGTGGGAGGTGTATTAAGTTAGGAAAACTAATAATGTTTGTAAATTAAATATTAAGTTTATTTTTAACAGAGTTTGCATTTCTTGTTCCTCGTTGTCCAATTCAATAATTTTAAGACCATCCGTTATTTGTTCTTCTTCCCCTGCACTGTGCAAGGATGAAGATGTGAAGGTGGCAGAAGAAGATGATGACGATGAAGGTATTGTTGGCGGATTTATAACTTGCACTCCGATGTTGATCCATCTTACAGGATAATTATCCGTAAGTATGAGCAGGTTTTGAAATAGGGTTTCCATCTCGTGCTTTTTGGTAACTAAATGTTGAAAAGAAATAAACTTATCATCCATGTTGTTGTCTGTCTAAGTAATGGAATCGGAATGAGAAACGTGTCGAAGGGTCTGTAGAATATATGTTGTAAAATAAGTGGTGGGGATAATCTCAAGGTCAAGGTTTTAAAAAAGATGAAATAGTTCATTCTACATTGTCTTTATTAATAGGATATATTGCAGCGCTGGGAGAATATTGCGGAGTTGTAACTGTTGGTAATGCTTGTTCTCCATCACATTTATCATTTACTTCAATGGCGGACCAGTGGTATAGCAACTTCATGTTTATTTTCAATCCTGAGTTTTCAGTTGATAATGTTTTCAACTTTTCATAAACCAACTCTAAGTGTTGTATATTTTCTATATCCAATTCCCAAGTTGATGGTTGAACTTCATCCGTTGTGTTTGCCATCGTTGCTAAATGTAGAATGACGTGAGAAGCACAGTGTAATAGAGTTATAAAAGAATATGGATTTTTAAACAATACAAAAAATTAACTCTTCAAGTAAAGTTTAAAAATAAGCATTGCTTCTACATAATGAAATTTTATGATAAACGGGAAAAAATGGTTTGGGTTGAAAGATGATCATTGCTTTTTTTATTATTGCATTCGTTAATAATATTATTTCACTCAATTAAATCATTTTTGCAACACCAGAGTTAGTGTTTAAATGCTAACAATGTAAAAAATAAAAAATATGAAAATTGTACAGTGAGAATATTTTATGAAATGGTGTTATGTTTGCAGATCTGTTAACCTTTTTTTAAATAATACAGTGTAAATTAAACTGTGACAGTTTTCTAGATCATTTGCAACGTAAAGTATAATGATTTTGTTTTTAATATACTTCCAAACTGAATAAAGAAGTGAACTAATATTTACCCAGGTTCGGAGTAAACTGTGAACGTTACGCTTCTCCTTATTGTTCCAAAGCCGGTTAAGTTTTCTAGCATCAATCATATTCCGTCGCTCTTCGTAACAGTTTCCAGTACCAACATACTGATCCTTTTAGGATGGAAAACAAATATGTAACACAAACTACTTCCTAATCCAAAGACGTGCATTATAATCACTGTTGACATATTTACCCAAGTCATCAAACTCTATTTAAAAAATACCAATTGTACCAAAAGACTCAACCCTTATGTTATTTTTTAACAGCGACAGAAATTTAGATTATCTTCTGGGAAACACTTAGAGACAAAAAGTTTTTCATGCTTTAAGGTTTTCACTACTCTTCTCCAAAATTGTGGTTTTGCGGCTAGGTCAAACATTTTATATGATAATTCCCTTTATGAGGTATATAATTTAAGAGCAAAAAAAAAAAAGAAGAGCCATGGCAAAAGTTAGAGGTCCCTGCTATCTCATGTGAAAAATATCAGCTTATCTAAAGTGGCTGGTTACTCAATTCAAAGTATTTATAATTTTTCACATTATAACAGCCACCATTTAAACAGGGTTGAGATCGAGGCCTCTAGGTTTCAATATTCTCCTTTAATATAAGAACCATTAAAAATACATGTCACAAAATTTAAACATTCCTCAAAATAGCCTATTTTTAGTATTGATATTATATACTGTATAAGCTAATTTTAGTTTTCTGTTCAGGGAGCAATCTCTAGTAAGGATTATTAAGACTTACACCAGTACACATTACATATAAACACATTACAGAGAGCCCATATTACATATAAACATTAATATAAAGAAGATAAGAAATTACAATTTGTAACTAATGTCCACATTATTATATTTTAAATTTGGAACAGCTGCTGCTCTTTAAGGTCTCTCCGCAGGACACAATGTGGGTTTAATAATTCATTCGTAGTTGATCATGACTCATAACGTATAAGTGGGATACTGTCAAAATCGATAGTGCATGCTGCTGTCCAATACAGTAATAAGGTTTGCCATGCATGAATACCGAGAACTCGTTCCTCTGTGCCTCTATTGCATTTCCGTTCTTTTCTGCATTTTCTCCTAAGCGAATTGAAATACAGTTTAGTTACTTTTTATTTTGTTTCACATAGGTAAAATACTTATCAATTAAATAAATAAATAAACTAATTTCAATATATTTTGATGATTATTATTCTTAATGTTGTATTGTATTTAGAAAGTAAGTGTTTTATGTGTAACATATCTGTGACGACTACCAATTTGTAATGCAAAGAAGCTTTTACGTAGAAATTATGCGAAAATTAAATCACATCCTAATATTTTATCATAAAATATCACTTCCAGGAATATTACTCATGACACTAAAAGCTTTCCCAAGGTCAACTAAATTAATTGGTCTTTTACGCTTTATTTAGTTTGTTGAAGTTAATGAATATTTCACGTTTTTCTCACAAAGTGGGTAACAAAGCACCTCAGCTGGTTGATCAAATTACTTCAAAGAACACGGCGAACTGTGATTAATCGCTTGTCGCGGGAGCTGGTTTATAAGTTCTGCATCTATCACGTCTACAACATTATGAAATTGCGGTTAAGTTCTATAGGCCTACTCCTAGGCCTATGTTAAAGTTCTATGTTAAGGTTCTATGTTAAAAACTATCTCTCTGAAACGGTGACACAATAAATTTTATTATTTATTCTGCAAAAATCCGACTTCACAGATCACCATTGAGTACGCTAGCAAAGAAATTTTGTGGAAAAATTCTAAAAGAGTTATTTTATTTAAACTTAAACTTAAAATCTAGGGCACAAAATCATGTTAAAATAGACGGAAGAATGGCACAATATTCGTGGAAGAGGATACAAACTAAGAATAAATTCTCCTCTCCTTATATACATGAGGAGGCTTTGCTTTTAGTTTTCCATGCAGGTGAGCCCATATCCTAACGTGACTTCCATACCACGCACGCGGAGGTCGGAACTTGATAAGTGTTAGAAGTTAAACCCAGGCCCACTGGGATTACACCCAGAGCTCTCCAACCAAGTCCTGCTCGCTGTATTGGACCCAATCAAGTCTACTTGAAAACTTACATAGAAAAACTACTTTGTAATTATCAACGTATAATGAGTAATAAATGTCGTCTGTATTCAACGCAACGTACCGTAGCCCAACATTACCGTTGGTTGAACATACGTCAATAACGTGAATAATTAAGCACGTTTGTCGTTTGCGCATTTGCAATCATCGACGTTTTATGTGGAGAGGAAACATTGACTCTGCCCCAATACACTCGGTTCAGACTTTGTTGCATCCGCATCGATCTGGCGACCTAACCTTCCCTCACCGTCTCGTCGACTCCCTAGTCCTGGACTGCAGCTTACACGATGTATGTATAAGAGTTGAAAACACAATATCTTGTGTGTAGTATATATAATTTTATTGCTGGTTATTTGGATTTTCAACGTAGTATACAAAAAAAAATGCATTAGATAACGTACTTCAATATCATGAGTGATTGAAAGAAGGTAAAAATTATAAGACAAACATGGAGTTCATTACAACAAAACTCCATTAAATTGAGGCAATATTATTTTTAATTGAATCTTTTAGGGAGTCATGAGAGTTCTCTATGAGTTATTTTAAATTATACTTAGGGAGCTACTAGTCTTAATGGAAATTCTTCTATTCTTCTGAGAAAGCTACTCAGACATTTAAAAAATAAATTTGCTTGAACTTTATATACTTCTTTAATTACTTAAGAGACAGTGGTGTATTGTAAAAACGCCACTGTCTTGATTTACTTTCTTATTTATATAATCTGAACATATTTTTGAATTAGTTTAAACATAGAGAGTAAAGAATGTTCCCAATTATGTTTGTAGAATATAAATAAAAAAGTTTAATTTTAAATCAAACAGATATCAGCAAAATATATGTTTGAAAAGTTATGTATTATCGCCCCCACAGTCGGCCCAGACAGTGCTCATGGCTCGCAGTATGAGAGGAGCGCCTGAGTTTGCATACGTTAAAGGGAAGCCCGCATCCACTGATTGCGGGGCCCCGGCTGGCTGTTTGCATACCTCGTCTCTCTCGCTGTGGATGACATTCATTGCAGACTACTTTGTCACATAAACTAGCTTTGGGAAAAGCAGAATATCAGGGTCCCACTTTATTGTTCATTTAATTTGTGCATTTCGATTGGTTTCCAGTAGAAGACTTGTTCCTATTCCTATTTATTTGGTCAGTTTCTAAAGAAAATTGACATACATTTGATACATTTCTTTGGACACCGACTGCTGGTTTACGTATTTTAACTATGGTTTATGTATTACTGAAGTTTGAGTGTTTTGTGTGTGATGGATTAGAAGTACGGTAGCTTTGTTACTGACAAAGAGCAGCTGATTCATTTGTCAGTATCATTAATAAGATAAATGACCAAAAGTATCAGGTTTTCAAACCCTTGATAATTTACTATTTTTACCAGGGTCGAACCGACATCTTTGTAGCGGAAGCGAGCTCTTTGAACAATCAGCCACCTAGCCAAATATGTTCGCTACGATATTAGATAATATCTGCTGTATAAGTCGGGATTAGAGTTGTTTTTTGGCTTACGTTTACATCCAGATTTTCCAGTTTCCTGATGATATTTATTTTATTATAATGGTAATCGAAACATGAAAAAATATTTTTATGTGTTGGTTTGCATTTAGAGAAGTAAAATGTAATGATTTAAAATTTTCTTCTCCTGATTGATGGTTCAAAATAATTTAAAAGTAATTTCACTGATATAAATGACAAATATTGTATAAAAGCAAGATGATATGTGAAGGTGCGAGAAGATATCTTCAACCCATATCGCCATTCCCTTTTGTGATTTTACTTCCGGATAAGAGGGGAGCTGATTCAGTTTATACCAACGAAATCAATACCAGAAGACCGTAGTATTACAATCGTTCGACCAATACAACTGGTATAAAATCAATCTGGTATAAAATAAAATCTTTCCAGTGGACCACCCTGAATAAGTGAACATTTTTTCACGATAGTTGTCGTGCTTTAAAAGCATCCATTTTGTTGATTTTGTTGCTAAAAAATCTGCTTTATTCATTGAGACCCAAGATCAATTTGTAACTTGGTTTAAGCAGACGTTGATGGACTAACATATAGGATATAATCCTTAAAGTGCATCAACTGTCAGGAAATATTAGTTTTGGAAATTAGCAGGGTTCTTAACTGAACTAGTGGAAGTCAACTACATTAAAACAAATAGAGATAACATTTCAATTCTGTTCAAAACCATAAATAACATTACTGTAGTTGTCCACGGGTGGCGTGAATAGACAAAGAAATTAGTCACGCAATCCTGTACAGCAACTCCATCAGGCTATTTACTGAACAGTATAGACGGTCCGCTTGTCGGTATTTTATGACTGCTGTTCAGTTGTTGCGAAATTCAGGAGGGACGCGAGTCGATTGATTTATGGCCTGATTTAAAAATAAAATATTTATACAGATGTTTAGAATTTTACATTAGTTAATCTACATGAACTTGAATCAATCTATAGGCCTATAAAGGCATTCGTTAAAAAACTAAAAAAAATCCCCGTAAATAGTTTCTAAGTATACAAGTATTTTAAATTTGTAATTGAAATAAATTAAAGTTTTAATTGCAATTTTGTTTTCTTTACTCGACTCTTCATCATAAGTACCAGGTTAACCGAGCTTTGCTCGTTGGTTTTAATTCAGTTTTGATATAGTTTCATGGTAATAAAGCTATTAAATTTCCACCACCAACCAACTATACCTCTTCACGTTAACAGATGTTTCAAAAGGTCTGCTTAACATTACTGTTCCTTTATTTCTGTAAAACTTTCGTTGTTATTTCGTTACCAGAATAGCAACCTATAAGACCAATGTTAAAAAACGATTTTTAAACTTAAATATAGACCAAGTTCGAATTTTCCTGTGATTGAGGCTATTTCTAAACTTATTTTTGGGCCAAAACACTCTTAAATGCAAAGTTTAAGCAAAATCTACCCGCTAGTATAACATACGTAGTATAGACATTGTTCGTATTATCGTATAGGATTCATATTCTTTTTTAAGGTTTTACGTGCCAAAACCATCCTTGATTTTGGAGTTAAATTTCTTCCCTACACTTTCTCTATCCAAGAGCATAATGTGAGATTGGTTTGTAAATTCGTCTCTAGTGAGATTCTGTGCATACAGAGCGTTTTCCAATCTTGGGTTTCAGATTAATAGATTTATTAACTACTATTTGATTTTAAAAGTATTTTACAAGAATTTGGCAGTCAGTGTATTGGACTCAATCAAAAGACATTTATTTATTTAATATACAATATCTACATACATTAGTATGTTTTTAAGATGTTACAAAATTTCCAATTCCAAAATTCCAATTCCAAATCACAGGTTTTGATCTATTTATTCTTATAAATATTTTACATGCTCGAAAAGCTTTTCTCCAAAAGCGTTTCTACAACCCAAACCATCTCTTAATAATAAAGCCTTTTTACTAGACACAAAACAAACATTAAATTGCGTATACATCAATTAATTATGATAAAGAGTGAAAATTCTGTGGCTCTTTGACATTTTTCCCCATACTAATTTAGCAGGACGATTCTCTAAATATCCATCTTAAGACCATATACACATTTTAAACAGAAATTTGTTTATGATCTTGAACTATTTAAGAAAGTGTTTGAATACCCCACGATAATTATAAAAGTTTTTTTTGTGCGTTAAACTGGTATCCACAGTGAAGGACAGTTAAGGGAAGGACAAGTTTGTTATGAAATGTTCATGTATAAAGGTATACACAATACATCGTTTCCTTAAGTTATAAAACATAAGGAACGCGAATATCCAACATGAGTTATTAGAACATGTTTTACTCTAGAGATCTGAATCAGTGGCCTTACAAAGCCAAATTTTGATGTCTCCTTGACTTACAAATTAGATTATTTAAACATACATTTCCGGTATTAATATATTTTAAGAAATTTTCAGAGAAAAAAGCTTCAGAACTCAAAACTGGTGTATTGATAGAACTTTTGAGGCTGGGAGACGAGTGAGATGAGCTCATGCACCAGCTTGTCCAAAATGTGTTATCTCTAAAATTTAAACCTTCTTCCGCCTATTTTTCTGACGCAAAGTAGGTCTATACACAAGCAGTTTGCCATGAAACTGGTTGAAAGAGTTTTTAATTTTTATACTGTCCTGTAACACTAGTGTTATTTTTCATTCCAATCAGTTAAATAATTAGTAATATACTTAAATTCACTATCTTTTAAATACACAAATTTATGAACCCTACACCATTTCCAATGAACATTTGATAACTTAAAATAAGAATAAAATTTCTTATAGGAATTAACTATAATTTGCATTAAACATCTGGGGAGAGGGATTAAATACGGTAAGTATAATTTGAGCCTTCCCCAATAGCCTAAATATAAATTATAACAAATAATTTATATTGTATCAAAGAAGGAAAACTATTTTATAAAGTAAAACTACCATAAAACCACAGTAAAAAAATAAAATTACCTTTCCAGTTAGTAAACAATCGCGGCGCGTGGCTCCATGCAGAACGTAAACACATCTGGATCAATGCGGCCCTTTGAGGTTATGGGCATAACTACCCTACCGTGACCGGTCATTAGACACACCAACCATAACACAAAACGCATGCCGGCGAAACACGCATAATCAAATCGGGAGATTTAATTGAATTTCACGCGAAATTTCGAGACAGTCTCCTCGACGCCGGGGTCGACGGGGATCGGGACTCGAATGAGCGTGCCACCGCCGCCGCCACGCCGCCGCCGCCGCGCTACACACGCGCAACGTCACGCACGCACGCGCGCACGAGACCGGGGCGCACGCGCGCGGACACGTCACGTGATCAATATAGTGGAGCGCCGCGACTCTCAGGGTCAAGCGCCCCGGGGAGAGGGGGAGGGGGGTACAACTTACTATAGGGATGCACTTGCAAATAGTACATCCAAAATTATCCTATCATTAAAATTTTTTACTTCCCCTTTTTTTAAATTTTTAAAACAAATGATATATTGAGATTTTTTAGGTTCTTGCGGATTTTTAAATGAATTTTGGTGGGGAAGTAGCTGATAATCTCGATCAGCACATTGCCTCGTCAAACTTTTGAAAAGTACATGAGGACGGCCCATTGACTTTTAAAGTTTCCATGTTATTCTTATGTGTAAGACTACTATACTATTATGTATACTATACTATTCTACTATATACAAATTCTACTATTCTATTGTATACAAATTCTACTATACTACTATACTATACTATTATATGTGTACTATATTCATTAGACTATTACTTTAGCCAATGCTATTTTTTCAATATTTTATCTGCTATCTGTTCCTAACATAAATTTTATTTAGATCATGCCACTTTGGAGGGTTTCAAATATGCTAAACCTCTGCCTAAATATCAGACAATAGCATCAATCATTGGTCAAAAATGTGGGACCCGGAAACAGCAGGCGGTCTCTGTTGCCTACAATCTCAAATACTTCTATTTTCCTTTTGATTCCGATGTCTGGTGTAGGACAACAAGCTCCTCCTGGAAAGTAAAGGATAAATTTTGCAATTGGATCCATAAACTAACAACTACAATTTACAATGTAGAGTTTTATTCTAAAACTACAACGCTGCATATGTACTATTTCATAGCTAATAAACTAACGATTCTTAAATAAAATCGTTAAACAAGGATATTACTAAATGCAAAATATGTCTTAGATGATGACACCAGAACCGTTAGTGCGGTTCCTTTTTCCGGAACCCAAATTAAACGGCCGACTGTAGTGGCTGTCTCCTAGTAATTATATTTTAGGCTGAGGTATTACCATTTTAAGAGAAGTACACTAAGTGGAAAAATAACAAATAGGAAGAAAGAATCTCAAATGGTAAAAATACCGACGGTAAAAAGACGATGAAGAAAAACTACGAGGGAACAAGAAATAGAAAATAAAGATGATTCTACAAATAAGAAAACGGGCAAGGTACAATCAAGAGACTGACAAAACATTTTTAACAGTATAAATTAGTGACATAATCTTTTTGTAAATTCCATGTAAAACAATGTCAGTAAATTATTACTATTCATTAGTCTCTTCATTTTAGAAACATAGCCAATTAAAAATCTCAATTATATATTTTTATTCAAAATCACTTTAACACCAGAGCTTTTAAGCGATTCGGTAGTATGGGGAGGCATAATCTTATCCTTGATTGGGTCACGTGACGGTAGGAGCGGCGATGGTGTTTAGAGGGAGGGAGAGGGCTGGCGTTAGGACTAACAACTTTGAATAACTAATCAGCTTTACACCTCGTCCCGGTGTTTAAACAAGGCGCCGGCTCTGACTAAACTGTAGTCAGAGGTGATTGGAATCTCCTAGTGCTAAACCTTTGTGGAAGTGTTAAAGTCAGACGTGTGTACTTAGTTTAAAAAATGTACATTTAGATTTTTAAATGGCTATTGTTACACTATATCAATAAATTTTATTCTATTTTTTTTAAATAGAATCAAAATACGTTACGTACATAGAACTAGCCTTATAAACATAAACAGTGACTTTAATGCTCTGGACTTATCACGAATAAAATCCGATATTGTTGCTCTAATCTTCTCTGGATCATCTGCACCGCACCTGTCACAAACGCAACTGACCTAACCAAACCAAGATAACGAATCAGATACGATAATTTCTAATCGAAACAAACTAACGTAGTATAACATAACCCTTACCATATAGTCTGTGCTGCATATCCAAGTTTTGTCTTGATATAGGAAACGTTAGGTTCGGATATGCATGACTTTGGATGAGCTAAGGGCATTAAAGAGTTCAGTATCGACTTCTGAACTCTATATGAGAAAAATAAAGTAGAGGGACAGCAAATTTCGACAAGACAAGAATGATTAAATGTGATTTATTATGCTTCTAGAATATCGTTAAAAATAAATTCTAAAACATATCAACACTCAATGTTTTTTTTTTGTTTTTTTTTTTTAGCAAATACGATAATAACAAAATTTGCTATTTTTAGAATACATTTTGACTAACACAACCCACTTTGCACTTTATAGAACAGTACAAGGTTAACCGAGCCTTGCTCGTTGATTTTAATTCAATTTTTTATTAGTTTCATGATAATAAAGCTATTAAATTTAAACCAGACTCTTCAGAGTTAACAGCTGTAAAAAAAATACAAAAAATTATTGATCTTTTATTTTTGTTTACTTTTTTTGGTTGTTATTTCGTAAACAAAATAGCAACCCATAAGAACAATGTTAAAAAATACGATTTTTAAACTTAATTTTAGACAAAATTCGATTTTTCATGGGGTTGAGGCTGTTTCTAAACAAAACCCTCTTAAATAGACAGTTTAAGCAAAATCTACCCGTTAGATTTCGAGATCGTGGAACACACATCCCTTCAGCCACTCCTCGTATTATAGTATAGGATAACAAAGTAACAGGAGTGTAAAAAAATACAATTTTTGTTAAGAATCTTGCATCAAATATAAAATCTTCTAAAATTTATAATATTTGGATTAGTTTATAAAATACAATCAATTGTTAACATTATTTTTGAGTTAAAAAATTGAGGTATTTTATGTAATGTATATGTTAGTACAAAGTTATGAAATTTTGTAGAATATAGTTATTTTACTATCATTCGTCGATGAAAGGGAGATAAAAGTGCAACGACCTTGGACTCTAGAAGGTTCAATATGTTGGCAAGGGACCAATCAGATGGGACACGGCATGGCTATAATACTCGCTAAATACGATGTCAACTGGGATCGAAGTCAGTCTGGAAATTAAAGGCACCAGAATAGTAAATCTTATCTCAGGAATTTTTACCAAACTTTCTACGATGACGTTAAACGTCTTTTATAGCTATTTAATCAATATGTTTTGTCTAGTGAGTAAATATATTTTAAATTGTAGTACAGTATTTACAAAAAATCAAGTCGACAAAAAACTTCTGCAACATAATTTAGTCAAATGTTTCCATTCAACCAATTCAGCTTAATCAATGTATACAAAACCAAATAAGTACGGACAGCCAAGGAATCTCAAGTAAATCAAGGAATCTAAAATAAATAAATACAGGGTAGGGGCCAAGACATACAACGTCTTCTATTCACCTTGATACTTACTTACTTGATACTTGATTACTTAATCGTTGACCGACAGATGTCGGATAGATTGCGTCATATTTATTAAAACTACTGGAAAAACATACATATAACATATATTTACAACTTGACACTTGGCGGACGTGACTTAATGGCTTGGCATTCTACTCAACGAGAGGTCCCTCACTAATCTCGTCAAGCCCATACAGCGGTCTATTTAGCAGAGACTCGCGCAACACCTTCTTAAAAGCATTAACGTCCAAATCTCGCACTCTTTGAGGAAGGGTGTTGAAAAGTGAAATAGTGGCCCTAGGGTAGCTTTTCAAAGTGCGAGTGAGACGGCAACGCGGCATATCTAAGTCACCAGCCCTGCGTGTACCGTAGCTGTGCTGCTTGTTCCTCTGGTCGAAGTTCCCCAGATTTTCCTTGAGTAGTACCAGGCTGTTAAGTACATACTGACTATATATTGTCAGCACACCAAGTTCTCTGAAAATGGGGCGGCAGTGCTCATTTCGATCCGAGGACGTTATTATTCGCAGGGCCTTTTTTTGCAGGAGCAGCACCTCATGGGTCGCCGGCGAATGTCCCCACAGCACCAAGCCATACATGAGGTGGCTGTGGAACAAGGCGTGGTAAACCGTCACTAAATACGGTTGAGTGAGGACAGACCTTAACTTTCTTAATAAGTAGAGGACTCTTGAGAGTTTAACACATACCTTTTCTATGTGGTGTTTCCAGTCAAGATGGGGGTCGATCCAGAATCCAAGGAGCTTGACAGCTTCGTCCCTCTCCACACCCTGCTTAAGTGAACATACCATGTGTTGGGTCTTCTCTTCGTTGATCTTGAGACGATTTGCTGTAAACCAAGTCCTGGCCTGTTCCAGCAGTTCGGCAGCATCCGAGCGCAATTTGTCAATGTCCTTGCCCTTGTTGAACAGGGTGGTGTCGTCTGCAAAAAGCAGTGTATGCCCATTTAGTGTCAAGTCATTAATTGCAACGGAGAATAGGAACGGTCCTAAAACCGAACCTTGCGGGACTCCATGGAGGATCGGCTTGGCTCGCGAGAAAGCACCTTTAACGTTCACCACCTGCTTTCGGTTCTGCAAATAATTCGTCAGGGAATCCAGGACCACCCCTCCCACCCCGTACTTTCCGAGTTTGGCCAACAAGATGTTATGGGGGACCACATCAAAAGCCTTGGTGAGGTCCACAAGGCTCAGGTGTACAGACTCTTGGTCCTCAAGTGCCTTGGTCATGTAGTCAACAAGACTCAGGAGAGCTGAGGTGGTCGAGCGCCCCGATCGGAACCCATGTTGAGCTGTAGAAAGCATAAGGTTGGTCTCAAAGTAAGTTATTAGTTGGTTTTTCATGATCGTCTCGATGATCTTTGAGAACACGGGCAAGATGGCTATTGGGCGGAAGTTACACAAGAGTGAAGGGTCCCCTTTCTTAAAGATCGGAGTGACCTTGGCTGTTTTCAAACTAGCAGGAAAGACACCTCTCTTTAGGCACAAGTTGATAACAAAAGTGAGTGGCATTGCTATTTCGTTAATGACAGCCTTCAACACATGACAAGAAACGCCATTTATGTCCTGACTACGGGAATCCTTAAATTTTTTAACAATCCTTATAATATCAGTGACACTCACCTCTCTCCACTGGCTCAGTGAGAACACGGTAGCGAGATCGTCCAGAGAGTCCACGGGATCCACCTGTAACATAGGTAGGCTCGAGACGATGTCATCAGCAGCATTGACGAAATGGTCGTTGAAGTCATCCGGAGAGGCTACCGTCCCAGGCCCAGGGTTTGAGGTTCGATGCTTATTCACCACTTCCCATGCAGCTTTACATGTATTTGGAGCACTGAGAATAAACTCAACATTGTGGAATTTTTTTGCTTCATCAATTTGTGTACGGTATGACCTTTTAATCTTAGTATATAGGGCATAATATTTTGCTTTTAATGACTCATCCACTGAGGTTTTGTAGTGATCATGTACTAACACCATGTACGAACGTAGCCGATCAAGCTCAGGGGTATACCAATCTTTAGTTGCACTAGGCCTACATTTTACGTTAGGTCTTTGAGCAGATTTTGTTTTATTTTTACAGATCTTAGCAGGAAAAACAATATTAAACTTGTCAGAAAACAAATCAGAGAAGGTTTCAAAAGCAGCCTCAGGATCAGCTATTTTTGTTACCGGAGACCAGTCTACTTTCAAAAGTTCATTTTGAAGCAAGGGTAAATGTTCCTTATTAATAGGTCGCTTTAACATCTCATAAGAACTAAGCCAGGAAGGTTGAGTGCTTACCTTTTCTGTCCCAATTTTGAGTACTACTGCACCGTCATGGTCGGCAACATGGGAGTCAACCACCTCAGATTCGAAGTCCCACGAGTCCAGAGTAGTGGCCACAGCATCCAAGCATGCGTTGACTCGGGTAGGAAGTCTTGATGTTAAGTACAGGCCGTAGCTGCGCAGAAGATTTACAAATATGGCTTCTTCCTTAGAAGCGCATTCCAGGTGGACGTTGAAATCCCCACTTACCACCAGATTTTTTGGTGATAGCCTGGTGAGATGTTCTAGGCACTGGTCTAATTGGTGGATAAAGCTATCAAAGTCTCCGTCTGGGGATCTGTAAACAGATACCGCTACAAGCGAGATGTCCAAAATCTCCACAGCTGTCACTTCCAGTACAAATTCTAAACAAAATTTGTCTAAATTGATTTGTTTACATTTAAGGTTACTTGCAGCATATATTGCAGAGCCACCGTTTTTGTGCTCTTTGCGGCAAAAAATGTTCACAAGTTGTAGGCCTGGCAATGTCCTGTAATAATTGCTTTCTTCCTCTGTCAACCAATGCTCTGACAGACACAGTATGTCACATTTGACCTTGTCCAATAATACAGAGAGTAGTCCTATGTTTGTCCTGAGACACCTTACATTCAAAGTCAATAATGTTACTCTTGGAACAGGCAGTTCTACACTACTAGCTACAGAAGTCTTTGTTTCACTAATACTATTTGGGCCTAGGTTATGTTCTGGATTTGAGTCACTAAAATTACCACCTAGGCCTAGGCCAAAGCCTATTTTGTCACAGTTCGATATACAGTACGGCCTAAAAAAGGCTTTTGATACACTTTAGGTCCTCTAGTATGTGGGAGATAGTTCCTGATAAGCACACCACTAGGCCAAAAGTTGGCGTCAAGGATCACAGAATCAAATTTTGTAGGCACTCCTACTTTAAATGATTTGTAAGTTAGAAACTTCGTTTTCAGTTCAGTGCACTCGCTGTCGGTGACACCTTTTCCCGACAGATAAGATTGGAGTTTGTCAGCGGTTGCCTCAGGTGAAACTCTGGAGACGAAAAAATGCGATCTTCTGCATGCCGACTTTAGACCTAAGTTGTCGTTAGCACTACTTGATCCAATTATAATGTCAGTTTTCTTCCTTTGGTCGGTCGTAGAGCTATTCTTAACTCTTTCAGTCTTGTTTTTACGATTTTGAATTGCAGCTTCAGAGTATAAAAGATCACGTTTGTTCAAATCTTCACTTCCGTCGCTACTCACTAATTCACCATTACAATTCACTATTTCAATTCCTTGTTCCTTCTGTACCACTTTTACTCTTACTGGTTCAGTGTTCCGTTCCTTCTGTACCACTTTTGCTGGTTCAGTGTTCCGTTCCTTCTGTACCGTTTTAATTGGTTCGGTTTCCTGTTCCTTCTGTTCTGGAACATTTTTTTCGGAAAGACGTTCTTTCCCATTTTCCTGATCGTCTGCTTGGTTCACAGCCTGTCGGATTTCATCGCTTTTCATCTCCGCCAATAGCGAATCGCCCTCGTTGTCCGACATGTCAATTTTGTCAAACCTGTCGTTTATAGACATTGGGTTAACCTCTAACTTCTGGTTATTTAAAATTCGCCTAAATTCTACTTTGGACTTAATGTTCTGATTAATTATCACATTAATTTTCTTTTCTAATGCTATTCCAAGGTTCTTAAATGAGATCATACTGTCTTTTATCACCTGCAACTCACCGCTCAACCTGGATTCAATCTTCTTTTCAATAACGTGGTCTTTCAACCTGGCATCGCACACATCACAAAACCAACTAATTTTCTCTTGTACCTTGCGTATGTCGTTGAACATTTTCGTAGAAATGTTTACGCACTTTGCATGGTGCCACGTACCACAATATCCGTCACACAAAATCGTTTTATCGTCGTTTGAGCACAATTTTTTACAGACCGGGCACAAAGTTGGGTCTGTCACGTCCGCCATATCCAGTCTCTCGGGGATGTCTCCAGTCTCACCAGGTGTTCTATTGCACATCATCATTATCATCACCAGCATTAGTAAATCATTTTGTCATAGGTGCAAAAGAACACCTGGTACATACTGTCTTGACCCCTACCTTGCCTTTATTTATTTTAGATTCCTTGAAGTAAATAAAGACAAAGTAAGGGTCAAGACATGCAACGCTCTCTATGCACCGGGTATTCTATTGCACCTTTAACATCACCATTTACTATAATACTACTAATGATATTGATGATGTCTTAGGTGTAAATGTACGAATGATGCATAGAGGGCGTTGCATGTCTAGACCCCTGCCTTCTTTATATTTATTTTTGATTCCTTGGGACATCTTATATGGGAAAGTGAGAACGCCGCCCTCGAAACACAGGTAGCACCACTACGATTTCATTTTTACTGAAGAATTATGCTGATGGTTGAACGGAATAAGGGGGATAAAATAAGTTTTCAGACGTTTGTAATTGTTTTGATTTTTTTGCAAACAAACATACTAAGTTTGCCATTTAAAAGGAAGACAGAAGCAAATAGAAGTAATCCTAGCATCGGCGCTGTATTCACTCTGGTTTTCAAAGGAAAAATAAAAAATGTTATCATGGGATGTCCCAACGAGATAATAATAGGTATGAAGAGCAACAAATATAGGGAATTCTGTCCCCTGTTAATTGGCGCCATTTTACCCGCGATTCCCGCCGTTTCCTTGATAACCAGTATTTTGTTCAATTTGCCCATATGTTATTTGCCAGGACCAGGTTAACCGAGCCTTACTCGTTGGTTTCACTTTTGTTATAGTGTCATGGCAATAAAGTTGGTTTATCACTCTATATTTAGGTTAACCTCGTTGGGATGCCCCTTCTTATTTGGTTCTGTGTACATTGGAAACAACAAGAAATATAGGATAAGAAGGAGGTTGGTGACATAAAAAAGTAAATTGATGGCGTCAAAGGTATAGCACGTAAAATATTAAAAACAAACCAATAATCTGGCAATACAAACATGACGTCACAGCGCCCTAGTAACAAGAAAATATATATGAAATATTTTATAAATATAGTCTAATGTGTAAAAAATTTTATACAATGCAATATTTTTAAAATATATGTTATTTTTATCTTTAAAGTTTTTAAAATATTGTTAAATGAATTTTGTAACCATCAATATTTAAAAAATTTTGTAAAAAAAATATTCATTAATGCATATTTAACAAACTTTTTAAAAATATGCATTAAAAAATATGGACAATCATATCCCTCAAAAGTTTTGGAAATATTGTTACCCATACTGCTTTGCGAGCAGTGTGACGCATGCGCACTTACATCCTCGCGTCGTTGCTCTCGTCCTGCCTGCAACCGTGGAGCGTGCCTGTGAAGTGAAGCTATTTTGTTCGACTTCAACTTGTTCTTTGTGGGTGTTCAGGTGAGTGTGTGTAATTAGACTATTATACTTATTATTTAGTTGTAGTTAGTCATAATAATTTATTGTGAACGTATTAACAGTATTGACTTGTTGTGTGCTAGCTGCTAGCCTTATCAAACTGGCTAAACAAACAAAATATTACACTTGAATTAATTCACTCCACTCATCCTGCACTCGTAGGTTATGCAGGTTGGAATAATTGAATTAAAACTCTTTAAATAATTGGTTGTTGTTAAATGGAAGGGTACTACTTTACTTTCTGATCTTCTATTATTTTTTCCTATAGCAGACAATTGAATTGTATTTTCAACATCTGATCTTCTCCATCAATTATTGGATCAATGTTTACAACCGGTTCTTCAAAGTTTGAAAATATTAATTTTGTAAATTTGAAAGGTGGTGGGCCTACCAATGGTATAATAGTTTTAGCATGTATGGGTTATAAAATTAGGCTCAAATGAGATATGACAGCATTCTAGAAATGATTTACAGCATAGCCTAGGACTAACCTGCAGCTTAAGGAACTGCTTGTTAAACCTAGTTTTACTGTACCTAAGGTGAAGTTATTGCTATTAACTTGCCAAATCTAAGGTAGGCAATGATTTCGATTATTGATAAGGCATATAAGAGAGTGTTCAGCAGCTGATAATGTGACTCAGATTTTTATCTCTTCAAACCTTGTTATGGGGTAGGCCTAAATACTCTATTGCAGTTTAAAAATGATTTAGTTAGGCCAAATGCCAAAATTCAGAGCGTACTGTAGACCCCATCTTAACTGATCCTTAAGGGATTATCCTTACTTTTAATAGTATAATCGTGTTGGATAATGGTATCAATGACATTATGCTAGGCCTAGCTTAAGGAGAAATTTCGGTATTCGTCCTAACCGAAAACATTTACTTTTTATATCGATAACCTAACCAAACAATACCTTACCTATTTGAATATTCAATCCATATATATATAAAAAAAAACTAACTTAATCGATACAGTAAGTCAGAGACGAATTCCGAAAGTTTGCAGGCATTATGTTAAAGATCGTCTTAAGCTAACATCCAATACACAATGGGCCTAGGCCTACCGCTAATTATTCCGAATGCATGACCCCTCCTGTACTAGGGCCTATGGTAAAAATGCACTTATGTTTTGTTGCCTGAAAAACACATTAAAAGCAATAATAAAGCGCGGCAAGATAGGTTTACGGGTGAAAATAGCAAAAAACTGGGAAAATTTCACTTTTTACTAGGGACTAAGTTTTTAGTGCTCTGAGTGGAGGACAGCAAGAGTTGCACTAGGCCTTTATAGGATTGTCTGCTAGCCTGTCTAGACATCTGAATTATAAAGTAATGACACATAAATACCGTACATTTAATTTTAATTCAGAAGAAATTATGTGACTCTGTATTTATTTTAAACAAGTAGGCTATTTGCCAGTAAAAAAACAAATTAGCAACTTGTTTCTGAAATTTTCACTAGGAATAATTATAATGCTAGCGTCACGTAGGACACATTTTAACACACGCACACAGTTTTTAACGTAGGAAGAAAAGCCTTCGGCAAACCGTATCTGGATGGCAAAACAAAGTAAAACAAACCCAGCAAACCACACTTAGGTTAAAATAAACCTTACCTAACTCAAGTTAGTTAACCGAATGTCGCGTCGGAAGCAGGGCCCATTTTCTAAATAGGCCGAGTAGGCCGCGGCCTAGGGCGGCAAATTTTTGGGGGGCGGCAAATTTCGAAATTTTTTTTTTCTTTATCAACTAAAATTAAATAACATAACGGCGTTTGAAAAATAAATTGCAAAATAATTCTTGTATCAGAACTTGTAGTTATGTTGAATGAATTAATTAGATCCGTAGGCTATTTGTTTACTCCTCTCAGCCACCCATGAAGGGAAGCGGCAGGCAAGCCACCTCTAGCCTATATCGCCCACCACCGGAACGGAAAGGTGCGCGGTGCTCGTCAGAGGAGGGGGGGAGGGTTTCTTTCTGTTGTAACAGGATTGATATTATTTACTTTTAGAGACGCTTCATATTTCACTTGCAATTTGCGTCTGGAGTATTTAGTTTGGTTTGGTAGTTTCAGTTGTCGTTTGTTGGTGTTTCTCATTGAGACAATTTGATGATTTACGATTCTTGAGGAAATAAGAGCTATGATTAAGACATTTTTATGCATTTCATTGTAAGGTAAAACGACTAAATGTTGACCGCCGCCAAACTCTGTTCACAGCAATGTTACTTGCAATTTTAAAACAGCCTATAAGTCTTGTGTCAGTAGGAATCCTACTTTTTTGATTGTTTGTTTAAGGAATTATTTTATTTGAAAAAAAAAATGTTTGAACATAAAATTTGAAAGTAGCCTAATACATACTAAATTTTAACGGCTGTTAGATATCGAAAAATCGGCGTTTGATATAAAGTGCAGTATAGACCACAATATCTAGAATATAGACTAACCTTACTGTTGTTAATAAAACGTGTTTGTAAGCTTATGTAGATATATTTCGTTTAAACTGCTAGGTATGCCGTATGTTTTTAAAACGAATAATACTATTTATAAGCCAGTGTTGTTGGTTTTCCAAACACCGTTTGAAAATCTGATGGCGGCATTAATATTTTGGGTTTCCCAAATGCAGTTTGCATAATTTCCGTTACGAATTTGGTTTCTTTTTCATTCCGAACACTATTTAAAACTACTTTTCTACAGTCGGAAAATATAAATTAAAGTTGCATGAATTTATTGTGTATAATAAAAAATGAATTAGTCACATTTTTATTAGTTATTTAAAATTCAAATAAAACTAACAATAATTCGTCAATCGTCAATGTATTACAGTAGTGTAAGTTACATATTCAGTGCGGTATTTAGTTGTTTAATAAATGAAATGTCTGTTTACATAATCAGTATTAAGTTGTTTAATAATTAATCCGTCCACTTTTTTTTGTGTTAAATCAAAATGAAATATTTGTTAAGGCTCCGGTCTACCCGAACCTGAATGCCGCCTCGCGGCCGTAGCAGGTTAAGCAAGTTTTGTGGCTATGCAGAGGTTTACGGGAATCTAGAGATTGGCTCTTAACTTTTCCTGAAAGTAAAAATACGGATCTCGTCTTCCCTTGTTTTAAAATGTTTTAATAAAATTTCTAATTTCACCTATAACTGTCTAAAATCATCTGTTTTCTCGATGCAAATGCAAGGGTTTCAGAATTGTGTTATCTATTGCTAAATGCAGCCTAGAGATATAGCTAAGGTGTCATATTAAAGACGAATAATGGTGCTAAATTTCCTGTGTTACACTTTGGAAATTATTTCATCAATACTAATAGAAAACTTCAGTTTTCGTCTACAGGTAAAAAAGATCTTCAATTTTGAACTTACCTTTTAGATTTGCAAATTAAAAGTAAATTGTTGTTTACTTTTCGGTTACCGGCTAGTTCAGGTTTCACTGTTAATTACTCTTTCTCGTATATGATATTTACTTATTGTTCAACTTGATTTAGAGCAGATTGTAAAGTTAAATAAATTAAAAATCTAGAAAACAGATTATTTTATATAGACAGTTATAGCTGAAATTAGAAATGTTATTTAAAAATTCTAAACCCTGAGAAGACGAGATGCCTCTTTCTACTTTTAGAAAAAGTTAAGAGTCAATATTTATCTTAATTAGTTAATTTTAAAACACGATTTTCGTAAACCTCTGCAGCCATCAAACTCGCCTAGCGCTCACGGCCGCGAGGCGGCATTCGTTACCGTCGTTCGGGCTCAGGTAGAGCGGGCAATCCAAGCAGCTTTTCCGGGAAAAATTGACCTAGAAAGTGTAAAGATTCAACTTTCAATTACCAGCACATTTTTTATTTATAGATATATAGAATATTATTTCTTATCTCCAGTGCCGTGGGAGCGGGGTGTCGGAGGGGTGGTGTGAGTTGGCCCGTGAAGGGGGGGGGGGGGGGCGGCAAGCATAAGGCGGCCTAGGGGCGGCACTAAGCTAAAATGGGCCCTGGTCGGAAGTTGTAGCCTTTTTATACATATTGACTATCATTGCCATTTCAAATTTATATGGCATAATCCATGGACTTTTCTTGACAGTCTGTATAAGGATGATCTCTGTTGTGGTTGGTTGTTTCGGCTCTAGACACGAATGAATCAGTGAAGCCACCATTATAGTGACAGTTTGAATAATAATAATGGTGCTATTAAAATGATAATTATTTAACTTTATTATAGTTTCCGCGGAAAATCATTGTTAGTCGTAGATTATAGAGGCACAATTGTGTGAAAATAATAAAGAAATTTGTTAGTTTCGGTGGGGTCATGTGTTCGGAATAAGAACCACAATACCATATATTACACAGTAAAGTAGGTTCCTACCTTAAGATTTTCACTCTATACTACTCATTAAAAATTAGGCTAACTAAAGGCTGCGGTTTTGCAAATGTCTATATTTTCATGATTAACAACAACATTTTTTTGAATATGGAAATAACAATTTAATTGAACATGGCCTATCTGTATATCTATTTGATATCTTGTAGGCATACTCCTTCGGAAATTGGATTTTTTTTCCAAAATGTAGGAAATACTGCGCTGATTCCGAACATTAAAGCCCAGAAAACTGAAAAAACTTGTTTATTTGGATAAATTATGGTTAGGCAATGTGGGTACTTAAATTAACCGGGAAAGCAAGCTCAATAGAATATACAAGATTTTTAAGATCCGATGGGCATTAACAGACTTACTGCCGGAAAAGGGGGAAAATTGTCTATATATATTAATTAATGTAAGGTTAGGTTAGGGTTGGTTAGGTTAACTTATTGTGCCAGTTTATATGATTTTAATTGGTAAGGTAATTTTTGGTTAGACTTAGAGCCATGTTATGACCTCCCTCACCTACCTAAATGCTATATTCTTATGTCTTTCATTTATATCCATTTTGATTTATTTGTCGGATCAATAAAAGTGTTTAATGTTGTTGTTCAGCTCACAATTTAGGATATTTCGAGTACCCACATGATATTTAGGACAACGTTTTTCTCCAGATCCAATCCGACTCCGTATTAACCGATGATTGGATTATTCACCCTTGCTCGTCAAATATTTAAGTCCGTTTTAACCAACCCTGATTAAAAAAAGTTTGGTTTATAAGTCATTTTATAAGAATTGTGGCACTTCCTTTCCCTTATATTTAGTGATAGAAAGGTTAAGTTCAACTATACAGGTTAATACAGGTAAAGTTATATTGGATTAATTTGATGTGATTTGGGATTTATTTAGGCTATGACCTTTCCCTGAAATTACGTAGGCAAGTAAGTTAGGGTGATAAAATTGTAGTTTATTATGCAAGTCCTAAAGCTAGGACTAAGGACTACTGGATTTGAAGTTCTAAAGCAGGAATGGCTTTGGAAAACTTTGCGGAGCATAACCTAATATTTTATTTGACATTAAACATCATGGTAAAAATGTATACGAATTACCAATATAACAGCTTTTGGTTTTTACAGCTGTAGTTGGTTTGCTACAAAATCTTAGTGTCATTTGTTCACATTTTAAAATTTTTAGTTACATTTCTTTTAATAAATGAAAATTATTTTAAATTTCTGGCTCCGTCACGACTTTTTATACCAAATTACCTTCAAATCAAAAAAAGAATCATCAAAATCCGTCAAGCGGTTGTCTCACAATCTGCGTGAACTAATTGACCAATATTTTTTGGATAGGATTAAATTCACAGTCGTAAGTTAGGACATTGCTTGTAACTTTTCTAACTACCACCTCCTTTTTCAGGGATCAACAAGGACATCAGCAGAAATAGTGAATCTTATTATTGCAGTGTGAAACCAAGGCACACAAAATATATTATTAACAATATTATACTTAGTTGTACTATGTCATTCTACTAAGTTTTTTCTACATTTTATTTACTACTTTTACATAGATATACTTTTTTACATGAGTAATTGTACTAAGTTTTTTCTTGTAAGTTAATTAAATTTGTATTCATAAATATAATTTTTTGTTCATGTAATTCTAATAAGTTTTTTCTAAATTTTATTTACTACTTTTACATAAATATACTTTTTTACTCATGTAATTGTACTAAGTTTTTTCTTGTAAGTTAATTGAATTTGTATTCATAAGTATACTTTTTTATTCATGTAATTCTAATAAGTTTTTTCTAAATTTTATTTACTACTTTTACATAAATCTACATTTTTACTCATGTAATTGTACTAAGTTTTTTCTTGTAAGTTAATTACATTTGTATTCATATAATTTTTTATTCATGTAATTCTAAGTTTTTTCTAAATTTTATTTACTACTTTTACATAAATCTACATTTTTACTCATGTAATTGTACTAGGTTTTTTCTTGTAAGTTAATTAAATTTGTATTCATAAATATATCTTTTGTTTTTATCCCTAGATTTAGTAAATAGTGTAAATCTGTTTACTCTATTTACTAAACTTACCTATGTGAAACTCTTAATAAAAATTACTATTGTTACAAAGAAAGAAAAATTGTTAATAGCTGCAAAATTATTATCATGCTTTTTAATATATTAAAAGTTATCTTATTAGATAACTTAACGAAATTCAGGAATATTCTCAAAATATCAATAAAACGATAACTTCACTATATTTTCAATTTTTTTGTTAAATTCAATCATCAAAAATTTTTAATATAAATATAATATTTATATTAAAAATTTTGATGATTAAATTTAACCAGAAAAATTGAAAATATAGTGAGGTTATCGTTTTATTAATATTTTTAATATATTCCTGAAATTTTTTAACAAAATTTATTAAATATTGATTGAATTATAGTATACACATTTCTTTAATATTTTGGAAATATTGATGTGTCCTTTTAACAAAATTTATTAAATATTGATTGAATTATATTATACACATTTCTTTAATATTTTGGAAATACTGATGTGTCCTTTTAACAAAATTTATAAAATATGTGTTTTAATATTTTTAAAATATCTAAAAATATTTGTAACATATTGCAAAACACGAGAAAGTGGTGCATCAAAATATTTGTCATAAATTTCTAATATATTTAGGAAATATTTTTAAATATTTTAAAATCTTCAAAAAAATATTGTTTGTAATATTTTCACAATATTTCTTTGCTACTAGGGGCAGGGCCAACTACACTCCTGGATGGAATGCTCATAGAGAGATGACGTCACATTAGTGTTCCATCTGATTTTAAATGAATCAATTTCAATATAACTCCCTAATAATTATCTAGAAATCCCCTAAAATATCCAAAATTTTACCAACTCCTCGCGAAAATCCCCGAATATCAAGCAAATTAGCCGCTTTTGGTAACACCGATCAGCTGGAACACAATTAATTGTGACGTCATCTTATCATCTTTCCGAGCATTCCGGCCTCTGCCAGAGGTGCAGGACCGCTTCAATCAGCTGGTAATGTCACCTAACTTGTTTTTTTTTCTGTATAGGCCTATTTTGGGTTACAGCTAGTATCTTGCAACTGAAACCTCTGTTCTTCCAGTTTTGCTAGCATTTGTTATTACAACAGCTGTCAAAATATAATGATTCAATGAATCACCCTTCTTCCATAAAATTAATATTGAAACAGTAAAAACATGAAGGGCGCAGCCCTTGAGGCCGATGTGAAAAGTAATGAGATTCTGCTCATCTTCAGGACACTAACTTTTCAACGGTAAGGCCTATGCGTGTATTTCTCCTACGATGCACACAAGCTGAGAAATATGAAGGATAATAATAAAATTGAAAAGAATAATGGGAGGAAATTTGGATATTCACACCGGTAGAATCAGACATTAAAGTTAGTCGTTATTACAGTTGAATTGTTTTACTTAGAAGCCATCAAGATTAGGTGGACTATCTTTTTCGCTGAACTTCTTTTGTTTATAGCATAATCATGTGTGTCCTGTCAATCATGTAATGTCTTTGTTTATCAATAAAATGTATAAACAAACGTACATTTACGGTTTGTTTGTTGTGATTGAACATCAAAATTTTACACTTAGGAACACATGATTTTGCTACATATAAAAGAAGTTCAGCGTCAAAGATCCTAACGTCAAAGACCTAATATTGAACGATTGTGGACAAAAAATTCAACTTGTATTGACAAATTGTTGTTTTCAACAAAGATCAAAGGAACTTTAAATATAACGCCACCACCGATGATGTCACTATTTGAGCGTCACCTCACGTCACACCCCTACGTCAAGCCCTGACGTCAGGAATGGCATCACATACATGGCGTAATCAGTGATGTCACAAGATATACACCATTATTTATGACATCACTGACATTATGTGGGTCAAGGTCTGGCTGAAATGAAATTTTGTAACACTTGTGCGATTCTTTACATCCCAATCTTGGTTTGTATGAGTCCCGGTGAAATTGAGGACTTAGAGCAAAGTTCGATGAGAAACCTCAAAAGTTCTGAGAAACTCCAACATTTCGCCGTGACTCAACCTAAAACTTTGAGACAAAAAACACTTAGAAGTAATGTCAATCGAACTAAATGCGAAAAATAATTAAAATCTTGTCTGCTGTGTAAGAAACTCAAAGTCTAATTGAAACCGAAGGAAAGGTCGCAGAACAGCGATGTAGACCTACACACTGCAGCGAGTGGTAACAAAATTATTGAAGGGACCAAGGTAATTAAAGGGACACAAACACTTGTGACTTTATTGCTTTACACCCACCAACACACAAGTGAGTACCGCTGATGCACGTGCACGGTATCGCTCTGTCAGTCGTGGCGCGACCCTCGTGGAGCTGATCTATCGCATTGCATTGCTGACCTATCTTGCTCCACTTTAGTCAAGATACAAGTTCCCTTGTTATAACGAAAAGGCCTTAGACATCAACATGTCTGGAAAGTTACAAGTTCCCAACGTCATGATTTTAAATTACAAAACAAGATTTTTGTTACAGTTTTACACAACAAAAATTTACTGCAGATTTGACAAGACCTCAAGGTTGCCCAGGGCAACCAATCATTTGGAAGTTTAGTTGGCTACAAGACTTTTTTTAACTTTACCTCCAAAACTACAAGAAGCATCTCAAATGCACGGCCTCGCTTGATCAGTCGCGGTCCGACTCTCGTAGTTTGCACATTACTGTTCTGCGCTTTTTCACTCAGTTTCACTTAGACTTTGAGTTTATCACACCAAATACAAGATTTAAATCATTTTTCGCATTCGGTTTGATCGATATTACTTCTAAGTGTTGTGTGTCTCGAGGAGGTGGGGTCACGGCGAAATGTTGGAGTTTTTCAGCACTATTGTGGTTTCTTATAGAATTTCGCTCCAAGTCCCTGAGGTCACCGTTACTCTTTAAAAACTCAGAGAAAATTGTGAGGAATAAAAAAAGGTAATATTGTTTTGAGGGGGTGTGACGTCACTGAAAGCGTAAATAGTGACGTCATTAGTGGAGATGACATATATAAGTTCCTTTGGTCTGTACCAACAATTTGGACCACTCTTTTTTGCTTGAAAATAAAGTAGGCCTAGATAAGCTACTGTTCGATTTCAGCTCTCTATGTTAAGACTATTATAATACCGTAGGGGGGAAAATAGAGTAAGCCTACTAGTTATATTCAATTTATTAAGTGTAACATAGCACTAGTTACAAAACTAATACCTTCTTTATCCAATCTTCCAGACTGAATATTAATTTTTTATCACATTCAAATTCAGTTTTTCCATAGCTACGAATAACAGTCTCTAGACTTACTCCACAAAGTATGAAATCTGTCAAGGAAATCACCCCACATTCGTCTGCATAATTATACGTTAGGCTGTGGACAGTTCGAGTATCCACGTCATGTCCAATGGAACTCAGTGCGTCTCGTAAATGAGATACAGTCAAGTGTCCTTGTGCCTTGTTCTTGTGCCGTTCATAGACTTCAGTCTAAAAACTAATTTTGTTCCAAAGATTTCTGAACTCTGAGTAATTCAGTTTCCCAGAGTGATCATCGTCCAACATGGCAATCATACTTCGGCACTCATCTTTAGAAAACACAATCCTTCCATTTCTATTGCTATCGGAATACATAAACCTTCCATAGATAGCGCGAATATAATTTAAAAAGCCTGTAAATAGTATGAAAGCGGAATTTTTTGGGTTAATTTCTTCCTCTAAAATTTGTTTCAACTCAATCCAACCAATTTCGTTTTTGCCATTACATATGTTGTAAAACAGATTCCTTAAATAGACGTCTTTTTCTTCAACAACAGTTTTTTCAAGTGTAAAAGCCTCAGAAATTTTCCCGTAGTCTGATTTAGCGTATCTATTTTCCCAAAAGTCAATATTGCTCTGTGTAAAAACGCGTAGAAAAAATTGAGATTCTTCGCCCTCTAGCTGCGTACACGGCACTATTACATACTCACCTGGGCAATCCAACTTCATGGAAGTGACGTAAGAACGTCCAAGACTCTGACCAAAGTTCATAGTGTCTTGATTCAATGCTCTATTTTTCCTAAAAAACTTTTTCTTTAAATTACTAAAGGGAGGTAATTTTTCATAATCTTTTTTCTTTACGGAGTAAACATAATATCCTACTAAAATGAAACCTTTTCTACCTTTTTTTGACCAGTGTGTTATGTCGATTACCACGTGACTTTGACAACCTCTATCAGGTCTACCAGGATACACCCAATTCAGTTTAATTCTGCACTGCGGGTTCTTGTGCCTATCGTCGAAGCTCCTTCCTACAGCACTAACATTTTTCACCCATTCTCCTCGAAAGGATATGGTCGCCCAAAATTCAAAGTCAAAAGCCAACTTGCGACTTTTCAGGTATTGGCCAGGTCCTAAATGGCATATAAAAGTCGTAAAAATACATTTACGATAATCATATTCGGACATCCAGAATTCTCCATCTTCTTTCATTGTGTCATATATATTCAACTTTTCTCTTATCTTTCTGTCGATTTTCCACCAAGTTTCATAATCTTCGTCACTCCATTCTCCTTGCCATTCCTTATATCCCCAAGGGTTCATAATTCTCAGAAGAATAAGTCCAGGAAAGTCTTTATCACTGTCTGGACATTTATAAACCTTAGTGATACAATAGTTATGACTTTTGAGAAGGTTGAACAATTCTAAGTTCTTTTTACTCGAAAAATGACAACCAATCATAGCGTTATTCATATAGCTATCATATATAATTTGCGTTACAGTTGTGGCTTTACTGATATATATTTCTTCTTCAACTATCTCACCAATACCTCCACTAAAACACTGAGTTGAAGTTGTGCCCACACCTCTTTCTAGAATGTCATATTTGACTGGTTCTAAATAGGGACTAGGGGGAGCACAAAATTTAGCAAAAGCTTTTTCCAAAAGACAAGCCCAAAATACTTCACCACAGCTTGAATGCGCATAGACAGGTTTTTTGTTATCTTTGTACACAGGGATGCGGTCATCCACTACTACGTCGTACCAGGTGCCAAGCCTCCAAAATCTGAAGTGGAATGCTCCAATGTAGTCACGATCGAAGCTCTGGTCCGGCGGCACGACGTGCTTCATCAGCGAATCGTTTAAAGTCAACGTCTCCATTGCTTGCACTAACCAGCAGTCACCCAATTCTCCTTGTAATGCGTCAAATCTGATTGGTTTATCTTTTATGAAGAACGGCTTCTTGCAAATTTCCTTTGGCCTCCTCCACTCCTTGTCTTTGTCCAAACTACCAAAGAATTCTTCATAAAGTGAGCCAGGAGGACTTCCTAAAAGGCTTGAACGTATGGTTTCAAAATCCTCTTCGACTCTAAAATTTCGAATTGTTGTCGTTGGGTCATATTCTGGTAAAAGAGAGTGGATTTCTCGTGTACTATCCTCCATTAAATTTCTATTAAATAATTACTTTCCATACAGTTTCATTAAGCTTTTGTTTGTAAGCACAACTATATGTGTATGATTACAAAATAAATGCTAAGCAAAATCCAGTGGCACGGTCGTCTGACGTCACTAAGCTATAACATCTTTTATTTTATGTTTTTCAAATACCTCTCACTCAAGTATATATAATATATTTATTTACCAAACATTCTTTTTTCCATGATTCGTTACAAACTGATTGGCAGATGGCGTAGTCTTCAAAAAAAGATCCAGACAGTTCTGGACAGTTCTGGACCATATGTTTATCGAAATTCTCTAATTCATATGTCAGTACATATGAATTAGAGAATTTCGATAAACATATGGTCCGTCCTGCGTTGCTGCGCTCAAATTAAGTTGTTTACATTAATAAAGCTATTTTATTTGTTTTTTAATATAACAAAAAAAGTCAATAAAATAGAAAGTAAGTATATTAATATTATTATGAGGCCAAAGGATAAACAGGCATTTTGCAAATTTAAAACCAGAATAGACAAAGTTTGCTTTACATCGTATTGATCATAATTGCAAATGCAAGGGCACCTATGAGCAAAGAGGCACGTCCATGTCAAATTTCAAGCCCGGAGGCCCTAATTAATTTTCAAGTCCAGTGGAGCGCAGCCCTAAAGTGCTTAAAAAACTTTATTTGCAAACCGTTTCTTGGTGAGTACCTATGAGCAAATGAGGCACGTCCAAGTAAAATTTCATCCCTGGTGGCCCTAAAATAATTTAAAATCCAGTGGGGTGGAGCCCTAAGGAGCTTAAAAACTATATTTGCAAAACCGTTTCCTAGTGAGTACCTATGAGCAAAGAGAATCGTCCATGTCAAATTTCAACCTCGGAGGTCCTAAAGTAGTATTTGAAGTCCAGTGATTTGGAGCCCTAAAGTGACTAAAAATTATAAGTTTAAACAGTTTCTTTGTAAGCAACTATGATCAAAGTGAATCATACATCAAATTTCAATCCCAGTGGCCCTGAAGTAATTTTTAAGTCCATTAGGGCGGAGCCCTAAAAAGCTTCAAAAACTATATTTCCAAAAGCGTTTCTTAGTGAGCACCTATGAGCAAAGAGAATTATCCATCACATTTCAACTCCGGTGTAATTTTGAAGTCCAGTGGGGCGGAGCCCTAAAGTGCTTAAAAAATATATGTGCAAAACCGTTTCCAACTGAGCACCTATGAGCAAGAGAATCATCCATCAAATTTTAACCCCAGTGGCCCTAAAGTAATTTTGAAGTCCATTGGGGCGGAGCCCTAAAAAGCTTTAAAAACTATATTTGCAAAACAGTTTCTTGGTGAAGGTAAATATGAACAAAGAGGCACGTCCATGTCAAATTTCAACCCCGGAGGCCCTAAAGTAATAAATTTTGAAGTCCAGTGGGGCGGAGCCCTAAAGTGCATAAAAAACTATATTTGCAAAACCGTTTCTTAGTGAGTACCTTTGAGTAAGGAGAATCGTCCATCAAATTTCAACCCCGGTGGCCCTAAAGTAATTTTGAAGTCCAGTGGGATGGAGCCCTATAGAACTTAAAACACTATATTTGCAAAACCGTTTCCTAGTGAGTACCTATGAACAAAGAAAATCGTCCATGTCAAATTTCAGCTCCGGAGGTCCTAAAGTCATTTTTATGTCCAGAGGGGTGGAGCCTTAAAGTGTTTAAAAAACTATAACTTATTTTCAAAACCGTTTCTTAGTGAGAGTACCTATGAACAAAGAGAATCGTCCAAGTCAAATTTCAACACGTGTAGGCTTATAGAGTAAATTATGAGCTTCTGTGGGGCGGAGCCCCAAAGACAACACAAACATCAACATTATACCTCACACCTGGTTACTTTTATGATTATAAGCATATGCTTGAATGAAACTTTCTTTTTTTATTACAGCAGTTAATTTTGTAATCACTAAAATTTCTGGTCGTTCATCATTTGCGCACTTTTTAATCCTTCTGTAAAATATTTCGAAGGGTCGCCTAATCCCCTTGTATCATTTGCGCACTCTCCCGTCCAGGTAGCCTCAGCCTGCCGACAACAATTCGCAAACAGTCGTCCCCCACACATAGACTACCACTGGACGGCAACACATGTGTATCGCACATTCATGTAATTTAAGTTTGTAATGTATAAACCTTTTTTGTAATACATCGAGTGTTTACTTATTTTACTTTCAATGGTTGGGGAGGATTGTATTACTGTAATTGCTCAGGCAGAAATGTTTTGTACGAATTGTTTCCATGGCAAGTTTGCCTCTATTCTAACTGTGGATAGCAGCCTCTCCTATACTAACTCCTCAAAATAAAACCATTCATAAAATTCACTGTTGCAATAGAAACAAACTACAAATGGTAAACATGAAATCAAAGTGTTAATGTACGGGTCAAGGCCGTGATATTGTGTCCGATTGGTATCCATTATTTCTGTTCTGTTGAATATTGTTTTGCTAATTTTTAAACTTATATGTCTTATGCCTAATACGTTTAATCATTCAAAAGACTATTTAAACACGGGCATGAGTTTTCAATAACTTTGTAAATAAAAATAATGCCGCTTCCACCACCCTGCGATGCGTAACTGCATATAACGATGCATATAACTGAGAGCCCCCTGGAGCTCGATGCGCAAAACAAGCATCCCTCCTACCTGGCTCTCCGCATGATGCGCAAATGATGCACGCCCGACGAAAAGATACAAATTCGCCAGGTCCCGATTAGGCAGAAAATCGGGGCCGTCAAAACATACAAACTCGCCAGTTCCAGGAATCCGCCGGCAGCCCCTCGGCCGGCAAGCGGCGCGAGGACGGGTGGACAAAAGTTCATTGTCAAAACTATTAAATTGGATTAATTTCTAGATTGAGGACAACTACTTTCACCCCTAAGGAATTTTTATAAATGTAATATTTTTTCACATCACTTTCTTCAAAGTACTATACATAAACATTTAAAAGTGTTGATTCAAATTATTTGTGAGTTTAATAATTTAATTCACTTTCTACGTAGTTCCAAAATCTTAATTAACATTTAAGTACTTATTTAAAAGATTGATTTTAAATTCAATTAATATTAACATTTTCTATTTATTTGAACAATCCATTTAATTTAGTCTTAGAAGAAAATATTGCAACAACTGATTGTTGCCAGTTTAGTCAATTGTGATAGATTTATTTGTTCTTATTATAGCCTACTCTAAATGTCAGATTTTTGTTCGATCTTTGTTTACATTTATTAGAATAGTTGCGTTTATTGTAATAAGTACCTATATTTCATAGAACTCTATTAGTACAGTAAAATATGGCCAAAACAACCTTTTGATCGGCAACTGATGTGCATCTGCATCCTCACATGTAAAATTTTCAAGAGACCTTCTTTGAAGCTTTAGAAAAAGAGATTTGATGAGTCCCCAAAAAATAATTTTGATTTACAACGATGAAATCAATTTTCAAAGTGGCGGATCATTGATAATGAGATCATTTTGAAAAAAATTTCCCTTTTCATTTTACGTGCATCTTTCAAATTTAAGCTGTGGTACCTACGCCAAGAATTGTTGAGTGGTAAATCCTTTATTTTGAACTTCAATTTATTAAGTGTAACATAGCACTAATTACAAAACTAATACCTTCTTTATCCAATCTTCCAGACTGAATATTAATTTTTTATCACATTCAAATTCAGTTTTTCCATAGCTACGAATAACAGTCTCTAGACTTACTCCACAAAGTATGAAATCTGTCAAGGAAATCACCCCACATTCGTCTGCATAATTATACGTTAGGCTGTGGACAGTTCGAGTATCCACGTCATGTCCAATGGAACTCAGTGCGTCTCGTAAATGAGATACACTCAAGTGTGCTTGTGCCTTGTTCTTGTGCCGTTCATAGACTTCAGTCCAAAAACTAATTTTGTTCCACAGATTTCTGAACTCTGAGTAATTCAGTTTCCCAGAGTGATCATCGTCCAACATGGCAATCATACTTCGGCACTCATCTTTAGAAAACACAATCCTTCCATTTCTATTGCTATTGGAATACATAAACCTTCCATAGATAGCGCAAATATAATTTAAAAAGCCTGTAATTAGTATGAAAGCAGAATTTGTTGGGTTAATTTCTTCCTCTAAAATTTGTTTCAACTCAATCCAACCAATTTCGTTTTTGCCATTACATATGTTGTAAAACAGATTCCTTAAATAGGCGTCTTTTTCTTCAACAACAGTTTTTTCAAGTGTAAAAGCCTCAGAAATTTTCCCGTAGTCTGATTTAGCGTATCTATTTTCCCAAAAGTCAATATTGCTCTGTGTAAAAACGCGTAGAAAAAATTGAGATTCTTCGCCCGCTACATGCGTACACGGCACTATTACATACTCACCTGGACAATCCAACTTCATGGAAGTGACGTAAGAACGTCCAAGACTCTGACCAAAGTTCATAGTGTCTTGATTCAATGCTCTATTTTTGCTAAAAAACTTTTTCTTTAAATTACTAAAGGGAGGTAATTTTTCATAATCTTTTTTCTTTACAGAGTAAACATAAAATCCTACTAAAATGAAACCTATTCTACCTTTTTTTGACCAGTGTGTTATGTCGATTACCACGTGACTTTGACAACCTCTATCAGGTCTACCAGGATACACCCAATTCAGTTTAATTCTGCACTGCGGGTTCTTGTGCCTATCGTCGAAGCTCCTTCCTACAGCACTAACATTTTTCACCCATTCTCCTCGAAAGGATATGGTCGCCCAAAATTCAAAGTCAAAAGCCAACTTGCGACTTTTCAGGTATTGGCCAGGTCCTAAATGGCATATAAAAGTCGTAAAAATACATTTACGATAATCATATTCGGACATCCAGAATTCTCCATCTTCTTTCATTGTTTCATATATATTCAACTTTTCTCTTATCTTTCTGTCGATTTTCCACCAAGTTTCATAATCTTCGTCACTCCATTCTCCTTGCCATTCCTTATATCCCCAAGGGTTCATAATTCTCAGAAGAATAAGTCCAGGAAAGTCTTTATCACTGTCTGGACATTTATAAACCTTAGTGATACAATAGTTATGACTTTTGAGAAGATTGAAAATTTCTAAGTTCTTTTCACTCGAAAAATGACAACCAATCATAGCGTTATTCATATAGCTATCATATATAATTTGCGTTACAGTTGTGGCTTTACTGATATATATTTCTTTTTCAACTAACTCACCAATACCTCCACTAAAACACTGAGTTGAGGTTGTGCCCCTACCTCTTTCTAGAATGTCATATTTGACTGGTTCTAAATAGGGACTAGGGGGAGCACAAAATTTAGCAAAAGCTTTTTCCAAAAGACAAGCCCAAAATACTTCACCACAGCTTGAATGCGCATAGACAGGTTTTTTGTTATCTTTGTACACAGGGATGCGGTCATCCACTACTACGTCGTACCAGGTGCCAAGCCTCCAAAATCTGAAGTGGAATGCTCCAATGTAGTCACGATCGAAGCTCTGGTCCGGCGGCACGACGTGCTTCATCAGCGAATCGTTTAAAGTCAACGTCTCCATTGCTTGCACTAACCAGCAGTCACCCAATTCTCCTTGTAATGCGTCAAATCTGATTGGTTTATCTTTTATGAAGAACGGCTTCTTGCAAATTTCCTTTGGCCTTCTCCACTTCTTGTCTTTGTCCAAACTACCAAAGAATTCTTCATAAAGTGAGCCAGGAGGACCTCCTAAAAGGCTTGAACGTATGGTTTCAAAATCCTCTTCGACTCTAAAATTTCGAATTGTTGTCGTTGGGTCATATTCTGGTAAAAGAGAGTGGATTTCTCGTGTACTATCCTCCATTAAATTTCTATTAAATAATTACTTTCCATACAGTTTCATGAAGCTTTTGTTTGTAAGCACAACTATATGTGTATGATTACAAAATAAATGCTAAGCAAAATCCAGTGGCACGGTCGTCTGACGTCACTAAGCTATAACATCTTTTATTTTATGTTTTTCAAATACCTCTCACTCAAGTATATATAATATATTTATTTACCAAACATTCTTTTTTCCACGATTCGTTACAAACTGATTGGCAGATGGCGTAGTCTTCAAAAAAACGATCCAGAACTGACATATGAATTAGAAAATTTCGATAAACATATGGTACTAGCAGTTACCCGGCGCGCGTTGCTGCGCTCTAATTAAGTTGTTTACATTAACAAAGCTATTTTATTAGTTTTTTAATATAACAAAAAAGTCAATAAAATAGAAAGTAAGTATATTAATTTTATTGTGCGGCTAAAGGATAAACAGGCATTTTGCAAATTTAAACCCAGAATAGTCAAAGTTTGCTTTATATTGTATTGATCATAATTGCAAATGCAAGAGCACCTATGAGCAAAGAGGCACTTCCATGTCAAATTTCAAGCCCGGAGGCCCTAATTAATTTTCAAGTCCAGTGGAGCGCAGCCCTAAAGTGCTTAAAAAACTTTATTTACAAACCGTTTCTTGGTGAATACCTATGAGCAAATGAGGCACGTCCAAGTAAAATTTCATCCCTGGTGGCCCTAAAATAATTTAAAATCCAGTGGAGCGGAGCCCTAAGGAACTTGGAAACTATATTTGCAAAACCGATTCCTAGTGAGTACTTATGAGCAAAGCGAATCGTCAATGTCAAATTTCAACCTCGGAGGTCCTAAAGTAGTATTTGAAGTCCAGTGATTTGGAGCCCTAAAGTGATTAAAAACTATAAGTTTAAACAGTTTCTTTGTAAGCACCTATGAACAAAGAGAATCATACATAAAATTGCAATCCCAGTGGCCCTAAAGTAATTTTGAAGTCCATTAGGGTGGAGCCCTAAAAAGCTTCAAAAACTATATTTGCAAAACCATTTTCTTAGTGAGCACCTATGACCAAAGAGAATCATCCATCACATTTCAACCCCTGTAGCCCTAAAGTAATATTGAAGTACAATGGGGCGGAGCCCTAAAGTGCTTAAAAACTATATGTGCAAAACTGTTTTCCTAGTGAGCACCTACCTATGAGCAAGAGAATGATCCATCAAATTTTAACCCCAGTGGCTCTAAAGTAATTTTGAAATCCATTGGGGCGGAGCCCAAAAATGCTTTAAAAACTATATTTGCAAAACCGTTTCTTGGTGAACTATATATGAACCAAGAGGCACGTCCATGTCAAATTTCAACCCCGGATGCCTTAAAGTAATTTTGAAGTCCAGTTGGGCGGAGCCCTAAAAAGCTTCAAAAACTATATTTCCAAAAGCGTTTCTGTGTGAGTACCTATGAGTAAAGAGAATCGTCCATGTCAAATTTCAACCTCGGAGGTCCTATAGTAATATTTGAAGTCCAGGGGGCAGAGCCCTAAAGTGATCAAAAACTATATGTGAAAACAGTTTCTTAGTAAGCACCTATGAGCAAAGAGAACCATCCATCAAATTTCAATCCCAGTGGCCCTAAAGTAATTTTGAAGTCCATTAGGGCGGAGCCTTAAAAAGCTTTAAAAACTATATTTGCAAAACAGTTTCTTGGTGAAGGTACCTATGAACAAAGAGGCACGTACATGTCAAATTTCAACCCCCTAGGCCCTAAAGTAATAAATTTTGAAGTCTAGTGGGGCGGAGCCCTAAAGTGCATAAAATACTATATTTGCAAAACCGTTTCTTAGTGAGTACCTATGAGTAAAGAGACTCGTCCATCAAATTTCAGCTCCGGAGGTCCTAAAGTCATTTTTATGTCCAGAGGGGTGGAGCCTGTCAAATTTCAACACGTGTAGGCTTATGGAGTAATTATGAGCTTCTGTGGGGCGGAGCCCCAAAGACAACACAAACATCAACATTATACCTCACACCTGGTTACTTTTATGATTATAAGCATATGCTTGAATGAAACTTTCATTTTTTTTTACAGCAGTTAATTTTGTAAACAATAAATTTCTAAAACCCGACACTGCACCGTTGTATGCCCTCTGGGTCAGAGCCCTTTGGACAGATTTGGACTAAACTTCACACAAACCATCCTTGAATAATGCTTAATAATGCCTGAAAGTTTCATTACAATCTGTTGAGCGGTTTCGGAGTCTATAGGCAACATACATATATATATATATATATATATATATATATATATATATATATATATATATATATATATATATATATATATATATATATATATATATATATATATATATAGATCATTTGAACGTGATTTATTCATTTAATACACAAAAGAATTAAATTACACGTACTTACAACAGTAAGTAATGGAAAACAACACAAAAATAATAGGTTAACATGAGTAAAACAAAATAAACAAATATGTAAACAAAGTTGAGGTTGCTAAGCAACCTTACACCTCCCCCCCTCAAGTCGGTTGACCCGGAGACCAAGGAAGCAGTTTACTGGAATGGAAAAAATTTGAAATTTTCTTCTTCTTTCCAGAGGCAACTTCATAAAAAGATGATGAAATTTGTCGGACAACTGGAAAAGGCCCAATCCGGACTGGATCCAACTTGTTCCGATTTAATTTACTTCCATTCTCAACGTATACCAAATCACCAACTTTGAATGTATGTTGTTGTCTAGTCTTATCAATGCGTTTTTTATTCATCTGAAAACTCTTCATAGAATTTTGGAACGCTCGTTTACGATCTTCTTCTAATGTGGACCTACATACAGGATCCCCTCCAACTGGAGATATGGGAGATTTGTGACCCAACAATAGATAAGATGGTGCAAAGCGGGTGGAACTGTGAATAGTATCATTATATTCTCTTACGCACTCTTCTGCTAAGGTTGTCCAAGCTTTATTAGTGTTATCGTTGATCTTGCATCTGAGGCGATTTACCAACGTTTGGTTCAATCGTTCATTCAAACCATTAGATTCTGGATGGTCAATGCACGTGAAAACGATTTGAACGCCAGAGTTCTTCAAATAGTTGAGGAAATCCTTTGAGTAAATGCCTGTATACTGGTCGGCCAAGAGTATCGAAATATTATTCCTCTTCAAAATAGGAGAGAGGAAGTTGATAAAGTCTTGAGCGCTCTGTCCTTTAGTTGTTGAAATCCATGCATATCTGGTGAAGTGATCCACAAGAATGTGCATATATCGTTTAGAAGATCTGTTGCCTCCGAAACCTCCTACACTATCGAGAGACATAATCTGGAAAGGTTCTTTGGCAGGTCCCAATTGTGAAAGAAGACCAATAACACGACTTCGACGAACTTTATTCTCAATACAAATCTTGCATCTTTTACAGAAGGAATGAACTGCTCTATCCAGTCCTTCAAAGTAGAAATGCGGTCTGATCATCGCTAACATGTGAGCTGGCCCAATGTGACCATAACGTTGATGTACAAGTTTGACAATTTCCCTTCCAAAAGTAGGAGAAATATAGATTCTCGATTTGTCATTAAGTTTTTTAAACAGTATACCTCGTTTGTATTCAGTTTGTGCCGTGTTTTTCAAGTCTGAAAGATTCTCGGCTTGGTCACGCAATATATCAGATAAGTCTATTAGGTTAACGATCTGAATGGCATCCTCACTTTCAAAGTACTCCAGAACTGGATTTCTGGATAATAGATCAGCTAAGACATTCTCTTTCCCTTGTTTATAAACAATATTAAAGTGGAACTGTGATAAATAAAGAATCAAATCTCCAAGAATCTCATCAGATCTCGCCTTTGTCTTTAAATTTTCTAAAGGTTTGTGATCACTGAAAACCGTGAAGTAACGTCCAATCAGGTAATATTGCCAATACTTAATTGCATCTTTGATAGCTTTGCATTCTAGATGAATTGCATCAAAGCGTCTTTCTCTCTTTGAAAGCTTCCTCGAAAAATATGCAACTGGATGAAGTAAACCATCTTCTTGGGGCTGTTTGAGTGTTGCACCGATGCCTTTGTAGCTTGCATCCGTTTCTATGAAAATAGGCTTCTCACTGTCATAAATAGCTAGAATTGGTGAAGTGCATAAATAGTCCTTGATCATATTGAAGGCTCGTTCACATTCATCCGACCACTCAAATTTCACATCTTTTCTCAATAAACGATGTAGTGGTTCCAGTTTCTGAGCACTGTTTTCTATGTACTTCAAATAAAAATTAATGGAACCCAAAACGCTTCGAACACCAGATTTATCCGATGGCCTCTGGAGCTTCTGAATCGACACTAAGTTATCTTGGGCTGGTGATACCTTGTTTTTCGAAATCTCGTGTCCCAGATACTTTACTGATTTAGCTCCAAACAAGCATTTGGAAAATTTCAATTTGAAACCTTCAGCGGTCATAACTTCCAAAAACTTTTCAACATGTTGAAGATGATCTTCCCAGTTGCGTGAAAATATCAAAATGTCATCAATGTAATTGATACAGAAATTGTCTAAATCGTTTTGTCGAATTATATTAGACAATATTCTTTGAAAAATTGCTGAGGCATTCTTAAGGCCAAATGGTAGAACTTTAAACATAAATTTCCCATATTTTGTAACAAACGAGGTCTTTTCCCGATCCTCTTCTTTTAACGTTATACACCAGAAGGCAGAATTTATGTCCAAAACAGTGAAGAATTCACAATTTGCTACTTTGTCTATCACATCGTGTATTGTAGGAAATGGAAAACATTCCGGCACCACCAATTTGTTAAGTTTACGAAAGTCTACGCATAAACGGGATTTTCTATTTTCTTCTTTCTTGTAAGCCAATGTGACTGGAGAGGCAAATGGAGAATCTGATTCTTCAATGATACCAGCCTTCAACAACCCCTTTATCTGACTTCTTATTTCTTCATCGTCTGGTATAGAACATTTGTATGGACGAGATGTGACATATTCGTCTCTGATTAGTTTGATTTCTGCTTCTCTCGATCGAACTTTACCAATATCAAACTTATCTGTAGCAAATAAGTGCTTGTATTTGTCAATTAGATGTGAAATCGAACGTTTTTGCTCTTCATTTGCAATGTGTTGCAAATTAGGGGTAACTTCATGTAAGTGGAAGTTTTCTTCATTAAAAGTCTCTATCCGATTAGTGCTGGACGTTTCATTATTAATCTGATCATTTGACCACTGTATCAATTCGTCATTCTGATCTTTATTAGACCGATCTCCTTGCTACTAGTACGTTGAAAAATTTTCAAATTCTCATCTTGCATTAACTTGAATTTTTTTATGGCATCTATGCCTAGTAGTAAATCATAAGAGAAGTTATCATTTTTAACAACATAGGTTGTGATACAATCTGTAATTTTTCCAATACGAAGTGTAATTCTAGCCCGGGCTGAGGTGAAATTAAGTCCGCTGATAGTTTTCAATACACCTTTTTGCTCTATTAATTTCAACTTCAGCAAATCAGCAATTCGTTGATTAATTAATGTTACATTGGAGCCACAGTAGTGGGGTTTGGCCGGTCCTGGCCCAGGTCAAGGTCAGGCGGTTGTAACTGTTGTAGGGGTTGCAGCGGCTGGGGTTTTTTGACAGTGATGGGTGGGTTTTGGAAGTGGGTCAAGGTCATCCAGAGGGGGTTTTTAAAAATATATTTATTTAATAAAAACTCATCAGTGATTGGAAAATTGCTTTGTCATCATTTGTAGCAGTAATAGTTATTTTATTACTCTGTATGGGATGGGAGTCAGTGCTTGTATGGGTGAATCCTGCTGTGTGTCCATAATTGCAAAAAAGGAGAGGTCCTAGGTGGTTACAGTGCGAGTTGATAGAGCAGAACAAGACATGTGTCTGAGGAAGAATGATCATATAAACCTGGTAATATAGTGAATAAGAATAATTGGATAGGATCGTCAATAGGTGTAACAAGATTGAAATCGTGATATTTCAGCATTTCAGTTAAGACAGAGTGTAAAATAGGATCAGTAGAACAAGTATTACAAAGGTTAGATTTTACAAAGTACAACGGGTGAAAACTGAAGTATTTTTTAAGCTTACTCAATGTAGTACGCAGTTTTGAAATTGTGGAGTTAGATTGTTTCTGTAAAATGTGTTTTGTACGCAAAAGTTTTAAATGTAAAGTGTGCGAATCCATAATAATATTCAAAGGGGAGATGTGTACTCTCCAAAATTCAGCGAGTATATGATTGGTGCCCGCGAGTGTGTCTGAATATATAGAGAGTAATTAGCATAATAAGCGCAAACATATGTTAGAGTAACAAGAGTAAGTTAAAAAATGTTTGATAGTTTTAGAGACTTACGGATAGATGTTTACTGTTGCCCTATCGCCATTATAATGGAGCACGCGCGAGGTAACGATGCCGCTTATATAGGGTTGTGTGAACCCCCCTAACCCCCTCCCCTAAGAGAATGAGATAAAAGGGAAGAACTTTGGAGATTTCAGTTCTTTGTCGGGGCGGCAGCGTAGCGAAAGGTTCTAGTAGGGGGAAAAATAGTTAATAAATTTTTGTAAAATTTTTAAAAATTACCGCTAGTGGTAGAAGTTAATTAATTATTTTATAAGGGTTTAAGAACTGTGTCGTAGACGATTAATCGCAATTACATCTAGCATTTGTACAGGTAAAACTTGCAGTATAATAATTATATATTAATATATGGGTGTAAACTGTTTATAGTCTAAGTAGTTTAGTCTAGCAGCAGAAGTTAGTTAATTATTCTGTAGGGGTTAACTTATATAATAAGTATAAACTAAAATAAAAATAGTAACGCGAGATTATTTGATATATTATATATAAAATAAAAAGTGTATTTTTTATATGTTAAGAAATAGTTGAAAAAATAAATTACATAAAAAATAGCAAGCTTAACAGGTGTAAGTTAAAACAAAGCATATGTAACATTACTAGGTGGTAGAGACTTACAGATTAGTTGTTTCAGCTGCGGTACCTGGGGAGTGAATGGCAGACGCGCGACCGCGTTGCGGCTTATATAAGCATAGATAGTAATTATGTTGAACCCCCCCCCCCCCCAACAAGAAAAAATGTTAACCCCCCCCCCCCCAACAAGAAAAAATGTTAACCCCCCCCCCCCCCCCACCGGCACTTTAACTCATCAAAATGAATTAGGTTGATAGTGGTTACATTTATATAACACCAATTTAGCTTTGATGTTGCCAATAGTTTAATAACTATAGTTAAGCGGCAAAAGAGGACAGATAATTTTCTGCCATTACTCAGATAATAACAGGCAACAATTATGGTGTTACGCGATGGGGAAAGCCTCAGTGAAGCTCAACGGCGGATTAAACCAGGTGTTGCCTAACGTTAATTGCAAGGTACAACGCTCCACCTGCATTAGCGGCGACCTACATGTGACGAATAGATCATTGGAAATTTCCACTGACGTTGGACGTTCTATCCCCTTAAACCCCTATCGCTCCCCACCACTTTGTGAGCCGCCCCACCACTTTGTGAGCCGAGAACCTTTTTGGCGACTATCGCTGAGTTAGTTCGGAACAATTTGTCGGACGCGATGGTTGTTCCGAACTCAAAGGGTACCTCAAATATATAAGCGGCCGATATATATTTGAGTTACTCTTGCTGTTAGGGTTTTAATATTAATACTTGTTGTGTGTGAGTGTGTGTGCAAAATGTTATTTTTAGTTTTAAGTTGTGCTAATTTTAAGCTTTAATTTGCGCATTGCGATGTTAGCATTAAGGTGTTATGGTATTGTTGATGTTTGGAAAATGTGTTTTTGATGTTGAGTTTTGGTATAATTATTGTATGTGTGTGTGTACTAATAACCTTTCACAGCTAGCTGTTAGGAGGGTAGATTAAATTTAAATTTAAATTATAGAAGTTCTGTTGAACTTCATGAAATATGGGTGGGACATGCGTGTTGTGCCATAGGCAGCGCATATTTTTATTTTTTTAAAATTTTTAATTTTTTGTTAGGAAATAATTATATTTGGGTGGGTTTAGATTAAGGGTGGGAGGTTAGAGTTGCGTCTTGCATTAACTGTTCCAGACTCCCTATTGTAAAATTGGAATGGTCAGGTCCAGTGCCCAGGCCCGAGGCCGGCCGCCCGTATCACAGCCCACCAAACTGGATCGCCACGTGCGTGCGGGCCAAAAATTGGGATCCCTTGCAAGACGTAACTATAGCGGGTTGGGATTTGGGGAAGTGTTAGGCAAACAGAGTGGTGGGGATGGCTCCGGCCGTCCCCATCACTTTGGTAAATTATAATTTTTTGGTGACCTTGACCTCAATTAGGTTAATGACCCCCCCCCCCCCCCCGACAGTGAACTTGGCCTTGGTGACCTTGACCTTGAACTTGAACTTGACGAGCCCCCCCCCCCCCCCCCCCCCCCCGACAATAATCCGGATTACAAAATGACTAATAACTCAAGAATGGTTTGCCGGAATAGGGCAAGTCATACATCAATGAAAAGCTCTAATTAAGAGCAATATTGTGGTAAAGACAGAATTGTATTATTTTCTTTTACTAAAATTGTACCATAAAAAGAACACCCCCCCCCCCCCCCACTCAATGACATGTCGATATAAGAGTGGTGTGGTTTGTGTTGAGAACATTCTTTACCTATAATAGCTAGAGTGAACATGTCTCCCCAAGATGCTTCAATATTTTATAACAAATGTACAAAAGTTGAAGAAGTATTGGAGGTGGATGAAGAAAACGATGAAGAAATTGAAGAAATTGAAGTGCCTTTGTTAAGTGAAAATGTTGTAACAAGAATATTTGTGGATCCGAATTTACCAATGGATATTATAGGAAGGTTTTTAATTGAAGTTGTGACATGGATAGAAAATGGAAGATTAGTAAACATAGGATCTCCAATTTTGGTAGATGATAGACACACCTTTGGTGTATATTGGAGAAACATAGATCTGTTATGGCTGTGGGCGGAGGCATATGTGGAGTATTTGCAATTGGAAGAAAATATAGGCTTTAATCATTACTTTTCAGCTTTAGTGTTAAACTACTAATTCTAACATTTCACTAACAAAAAAACCTTACAAATGTGGTGGGGGAAGCATTATATAAAGGGAATAGAAGAGAGAAGCATTTCATTTCCATGCTAAATTTCAAAGAGTAAACATCAACACGATGCATCAATGTGAAATTTGCTTAGAAACTTTTCATGATAATATTCTACTAGAAATACATAAAGAGTTATTCCATAATAATAATGAAGATGTAACAGAAACCGAATATGAAGATTTAAAACTATATGGAGAAGAACAACAAGAAGAACAACAAGAAGAACACAAGATGCATCAATGTGAAATTTGCTCAGAAACTTTTCATGATAATATTCTACTAGAAATACATAAAGAATTATTCCATAATAATAATGAAGATGTAACAGAAACAGAATATGAAGATTTAAAACTATATGAAGAAGAACAACAAGAAGAAGAACCATTAGCAGGACCATCTAGTGAAATACCGAGTTTAAAAGTATTTGCTTTAGAAGGTAGAGTAGTAATGCACCACAAAATTCAAAATGAAAATTTGGAATTGGATCAGTTTTTTAAAGAAGTAAGAACAATTGTAAGTAAAACACTCACAGAAGAATTAAGAAGACTAAACTTTATTAAATTTGGCATATTATTAAATGCTATGTTTACTAATGTAGAAGGAGAAATGTCGCCAAGAGGATTCATGACAAAAAACCAGACCATCATGGCAAGTTCAGATATTAATTCAATAGTTGAAGATTGTTTGGAAGAAATATTAACAAAAATTCAAGAACATGAAGGAAGAGGATCTGGTTGGAGTTTGGTTAGTATTGAGGGTATGGATGTTAGAGTTCATAAACACGGCTATGGATTAAGGGGTAGCAGTTATATTCCGCTCCCAAAGAAAATTTCAGACACCAAATCATGTATAAATGTTCAAAATGAAGATATGGAATGTTTTAGATATGCAATGACGGCAAAGTTTGTACCACCTCACCATGCGGTTAGACCCAGTGAAGAATATGAAACACACAGATATAAATATAATTTCCAAGGATTGACTTACCCAGTGGCTTTGAAGGACATCCCAAAGTTCGAAAAACAAAACCCTGGAACATCTGTTAATGTTTTTGGTTTGGACAGTTCGAATAAAGTGTACCCATTGCGTGTGGTGAAGAATGAACTCCCAGATCATACAGACTTATTACTACTTACAAAAGGTGATGTTTCCCACTATGTATGGATTAAAAAATTTGAAACTCTTGTTAATAATCAATTGTTTAAAGCTGAACATAAGACGATAATTTGTAAACGATGTTTTAATTTTCAACAAGAAAGAAGAGGAGGAAAGGAATGGTTACAAGAGCATAAAAAACTATGTAACAACAACTATGAAGCAAAAATTATCTTACCGTGTTCAAGTAAGGCAGAGTTAAAATTCGAGAAAATCTCCCATCAATACCGGATTCCTATTGTTGTTTATGCTGATTTTGAATCTACACTTGTGCCTATTGAAAATAATGATGGCGATGTAGCAAGGAAAAGTGTTAAGTATCAGATACATGATCCAAACAGTTTTTGTTTAATGGTTAAATCTACTCTTTCTGAAGAACATTTAAATAGATTTAATTTAACTTTAAAACCTATTGTCTATCGTGGTGTTAATGCTTCTAAAATATTCCTTGATCAGTTGTATATAATAGCGGAAAGTGTTGAAAGATTGTACAGTGATATTATACCGATGATACCTTTGGATGAAGAAGAAGAGATTCAACATGAAAATGCGACTTATTGTTATTTATGTAGAAATGAATTTACTGTGGAAAATCACAAGGTTCATGATCATGACCATCTGACAGGGTATTATAGAGGTGCTGCATGTAACAGCTGTAATATCAACTACAAGATCCCTGCAAATATACCTGTAATATTACATAACCTTAGTGGTTATGATGCGCATTTTATCATTCCGGAATTAGGAAGAGATAATGGAGAAATTGATGTCATAGCTGAAACCACGGAGAAGTTCATAAGTTTTACTAAAAAAGTTGGAAATATAAAGCTTCGGTTTTTAGACTCTTACCGTTTTATGCCATCTAGTTTAATGAAGCTTTCTGAAAACCTGAGAACAGAAGATTTAATAGAAACCAAGAAGATTGTAAGTAATGACAAGGTTAATTTAGTTCTTCGCAAAGGTGTTTTCCCGTATGATTATATAGATAGCTTAGAAAGATTTAATGAAACATCCCTTCCACCAAAAGAAGAATTCAAAAGTAAACTATATGACACAGATATATCCCATGAAGATTATGAACATGCGTGTAGAGTATGGAATGAATTAGGATTTAAAACACTTGGAGAATATTCAGACTTTTATGTAAAACTAGATGTAACTTTACTTTGTGATATAATGGAAGAGTTTAGAAATACATGTTTTAAGGCATATGGATTAGACCCTCTGCATTCTTGTACATCACCTGGACTAGCTTGGCAAGCAATGTTAAAGGAAACAAAATGTAAACTCCAACTTCTTACAGATATAGACATGGTGCTGATGTTGGAATCAGGTGTTCGAGGGGGGCTAACTCAAAGCGTAACACGACATGTAAAGGCAAATAACAAATGTTTGCCCAATTTTGATGCAACAAAACCAAGTACATATTTAGGTTATTTTGATGCAAATAACCTTTATGGATGGGCCATGTCGAATCCTCTCCCGTTTGGGGAATTTAAATGGGTAGATCCTGATTCTATTGGAAACATCATGGATATAGCAAAACATGGAGATACTGGTTATATTTTGGATGTAGATATTGAGTACCCTGAACATTTGCATGACCACCATTATGATTTACCTCTACTGGCCAAGACAGAAATATCACCAACCGGTAGATGGCCTAAATTAATGATGACTTTAACCAACAAATCAAGATATGTTGCTCATTATTGGGTAATACAACAAGCCCTAGAATTAGGATTAAGAATAACAAAAATTAATAGAGCTTTACAATTTTCTCAATCCTGTTGGTTAAAGTCATACATTGACAACAACACAAAAAGAAGAACTGCAGCTACATCTAATTTTCAAAAGGACTTTTTTAAATTGATGAATAATGCGATATTTGGCAAGACACTGGAAAACAAAAGAAAGCATAAGAATGTGAAACTAGTTAGTGATCCGGTGAAACTACAAAAGCTGGTACAAAAACCTAACTTCGGATCATCCATAATAATCAACGAAAATCTTGTAGCTGTTTCCATGAACAAAATTTCAATTACAATGGATCGTCCTTTATATGTGGGGATGTCTATTCTAGATATTTCAAAGACCCACATGTATGACTTCCATTACAACAAGATGGTTAAATTTTATGGAAGAGAAAACATCGGCATTGTATACATGGATACGGACGCTTTTATTTATTGGATAAGAACTGAAGATATGTATGAAGACCTACGCTGTTTTATCTACAATAACGACTTTGACTTTTCTGATTATCCACAAGACCATCCCAACTACGACAATGGTAAAAATAAAAAGGTATTGGGAAAGTTCAAAGACGAAACAAATAGCGTGCCAATGGAAGAGGTTGTTGCTTTAATGTCTAAATTGTATTCATTTAAATTGTACAAAAATGAAAAAAGAGAACATGAAATCGTGAAGAAGGCTAAAGGTATAAAAACCTCATACCTGAAGAAGAATGTACAGTTTGAAGAATACAAGAGATGCTTATTTGAAAATGTTGAGACAACAGCAACATTTAACACCATAAGAAGCTTCAACCATCGTCTCTTCAGTGTAAAGCAAACCAAATGGGCTTTGAGTTGTAAGGATGATAAGAGGTACATCCTGGAAGATAATATAAAAACTTTACCATTTGGACATTACTCCTTATACCCTATCGACCAATAAACCTATTCTTCGTCCTTTACCTTCTTCCTTTCCGTAAAGAAGAGGGGACATGACAAGCTCAATGTCATGTTCCCTCTTTTTTACACCAATGTAATATGGCCTTGACCTATAATCTAACCATATAAAAGAGGATAAACCATTTTAGAGATCAGTATTTTTACAAGCGGTGTGGAAGACACAACTGAAGATGGAAGAGTTAAGGAACAAGATTGTAAATGAACTTCATAAGCCGGCAAGAAGAAAATTTCCTAGAAGAAATACAATTATAAAAGGAATGAATGATCTTTTCCAAGCCGATCTTATTGAAATGATACCACATAGTAAATTAAATAAAGGATTCAAATACATTTTAGCGATTATAGACTGTTTTACTAAAGTGGCTGATGCTTTACCGCTAAAGGACAAGACTGGTAAAAGTGTTACAAAAGCTATGGAAATGGCTATACTAAGAAATAATTTCAACATCAAACATCTACAAACTGATGATGGAAAAGAATATTTTAACAAAGACTTTGCAGCTTTAATGAAGAAGTATAAAATAAATCATTATTCTACAAATTCTGAAGTTAAAGCTTCAATAATAGAAAGATTTAACAGAACGTTAAAAGGAGCAATGTATAAAACATTTTCCAAACGAGGATCATATATTTGGTATGATATATTACCACAACTTATAAAAGAATATAACAATAAGTATCATCGAACCATTGGTATGAAGCCTAATGAAGTAAATAGTGCCAATGCTAAAATGGTATTAAAACGTATTAAAAATAATACTACTCCTAAACGTGAAAAAATGCAGCCCAAAACATTTAAAGTTGATGATAAAGTTCGTATAAGTAAGTACAAAGGAGTATTTAGCAAAAGGTATCTGCCAAACTGGACTAATGAAGTATTTACAATCTATAAAGTGCAACCAACAATACCTGAAACCTACATTTTAAAGGACAACAAGGGTGAATTGCTTGAAGGTGGATTCTACGGACATGAATTGCTAAAATCATCAGTTGGCGATGTATATCTTGTTGAAAAAATTTTACAAAGAAAAAAGGATAAGGTGAAAGTACGTTGGTTGGGATTTGATAAAAGTGAAGACTCTTGGATCCCTACAAAAGACTTAGTGTAGCAATTTATGAAGTCATTACATGTTTAACCTTTACACAAGATGGAGATTGTGCAGCAAAAGGATCGATTTTTTATTGATAATATTGATGAGTTAACAGTTGACAACGACAAGTTAAATCATGGAAAACATGGTGAATTACTGCCAAACACAATAAGATGTTTAATAACTGGACCATCAAATTGTGGAAAGACAAATGTGGTTTTTAATTTAATAACAAATCCTAAGGGATTACGTTTCAACAACATTTATATCTTTTCCAAATCTTTGCAACAACCCAAATACCAATTATTGGATAAGGTACTCGCAAGTGTGCCTGAAGTTAATTTTTACAAGTTTAATGCTAGTGAAACTATAATGGAGCCAAACGAGGCTAAACCATTTTCTATATTTATATTTGATGATGTATCTTGTGAAAATCACGACACTATTAGAAGTTATTTTGCCATGGGAAGACATTACAATATTGATAGCATTTATATTGGTCAAACTTACAGTAAAATTCCAAAACAACTAATAAGAGATAATGCAAATCTACTAATTATCTTTAAGCAAGATGAAACAAATTTAAAGCACATATATTATGATCATGTGAATGCAGACATGTCATTTGATAAATTTAAAGAAATGTGTGGCAAAGCATGGGCTGAAAAATATGGATTTCTTGTTATTATGAAAGAAGAAGCTATAAAAAATGGAAGATATCGTATAGGATTGGATAAATTTGTATTAATTTATTGAACGATTGATGATACGTTTAGTAATAGATTGGACCTCGCTGCGTAAACATGGTGAACCAAGAAAAACTATTAAAAGAAATAAAATCACTGAGTGACTCGATTAGACTTAAAAATCGAGCATTAAGAATGGGTTTGAATGAAAGAGAAGAATTTCTGGAGACTACATTTAAGCCTATTACAGAACCTTTAAAACAGATAACAGAAACAATTGGTAAACCTCATTTTGAAGGAGATGTTTTACTACCTGTTTCTAAATTTGAAGTAAAGACTTTAAAAAAGGAAGAAGATGATGATTCTTACACAAGTGATAGTGAAGTTTCTCAAAAAGGAGAAGAAACAAGACAAGAAGAACCAGAAATAAATGTTCAAAAAGAAGAAGAAGAAGAACAACATATACCTGAAGCAGAACAATCAATTCCAAATCTAACAAAATTAAGTAGTGATATATTGCAACAAGGACCTCTTGGAAGAAAGTATATCATGAAGATGTTACATGAAATAAAAGCTAACCCAAAACTACACAAGTCACATGTATATGGAGCGAGAATTGATGGAAATGAATTAAAAATAGGAGATTCAAAAGTATATTTGACTGAAGATGATGACATTGTTATTGGTGAGCATAAATATAAAGGAACAAAAGGATTATTTGAACTGATTTTTAAAAATATACCTATAAAATATACACTACAAGATTTAAATACTTTTAAAGAAATTTTGCAAAATACTAATGCTCATAAGAAGAATTACTCCAAAGATTCAATGATAAATAGAACACGCGCAACTAAATATTCAGTTGTAATAAAAAGATTGTTTCCCCTGAGAAAACTACCAACATTACGAACTGCGCCTGCTTTGAAGAAACCGCTAAAGAGGAAATCTTTATCACTTATGGACTTATCACTTATGGATGAATATGGTAAAAAGAAAAAAGGAGAATCTTCTACGTCTGGTAAAGGTTTAATGAAAAACCTATATAATACAAATGTGATTTACTATAATGATATAAACAAATTGGTCGATAGAATGAGACTATTACATGAAGCCATGGAAGCTGGTCATACAGGTTTAAATAATGAATGGGTGGCTTTAGTTGACGAACTTCGAAATCGTGGAATAGTTGTATAAATCATTATGGATATATAAGAGAGCTGTGAGTATACAGTGGATCAGTTCAATCATGAGTGTCGACAAGTTCGGACGGTACTCCGGGCTAGGAGTACAAGGAGGAGAAAACAGAAAAAGAAGTGGATTGCCACAAACACCTGAAGGTGACTATGATATGAGTAACAAACGTTTAAAATTTGTTAAAGACCCAGAAGAAGATACTGATGGAGCAAATTTAAAAACAGTAAAAGAAGCAACTTCAACATCATTAAAATTAAACAAGAATACTTACGATGTTAAATCACATAGAATAATTAATGTTGGTAAACCAACTGACAGTTCTGATGCAATTACTAAAGAGTATTTATCATCTGAACTTTCCAACACTTTAAAATTGCAGTGGGGTAACAATTTAAAAGATGGACAAACATATGATGCTGGAAATCATAGGATAACCAATGTGGCAAATCCAAAAAATGATAAAGATTCAGTTAATAAAGAATATTTACATTCTATAATACCGGAAAAGACTCAACGAGGATTTTCTTTTTATAAGTTTATTATAAATGACATTGGATACCCAAAGGAAGACGGTGATGCTGTAAACCTGAAATACATCAAGGACAACTGTATTTTACAAGATGCTGATGAAATAGATTGTCATGGAAAAGCATTGTCAAATGTAAAATTCGGTTCTCAACCAAAAGACGCTGTTACTATGGAACAATTATCTAAAGAATTAAAAAGGGGAACATCGAATTTTGTAAAACATGAAGATGCCGTGCTAAAGCGAGGAGATACATTTATACATGGAAATAAAAAGTTTGATTTAATGCAAGGAAATAATGATGAATGGGATGCAGGACGTAAAACAATAACAAATGGAAGATTTGGTATAAAAGATACAGATGTACCTCTAATGGTGCAAACATTAATTGCTACTGGTGGTACATTAGGTACATACAATGGTCGTAATAGAAGAATAAAAGATATTTATCCTGGTTACGAAGCAAATGATTGTGTTACAATGAAACAAACAATAACTTGGGATAAACACTTTGGGACCAAATATGATGCAAAGATGAAGAAAATAATTAATATTTTACCAGGAGAAGATTTAAATGATGCTGCTACTATTGGACAAGTCATAACAACATCGAAAAGTGATTCGACCGCTTACACGTGTAATGATAAACGTATTATGCAGTTACATGATCCTCAACATCCGAAAGATGCTGTAACTTTAGATTGTTTAATAAGAATAGTGGGCAATTTACTTATCGATACCCACAATCATATAGCTAGTACAACGAGTCATGTGATGATTCAACCCGATGAACGAGAAGCTTGGATTAAAAATAGAATCATAAATCAGTATATAATTAATTTGAATAATTAAATATTTAAATATAAAACATTGTGCACGAGTTATCCATTTATGTAAAGCAGCTCGTGGAGTAAACACGCTGGTTATATAAGACGACATAATGAAGACCGCACCGCTCAGTCGTCGTCAAGACAGCGTTAAGAAAGGACGTGGTATAACATCAGCTGCGTTTTCCCTGCTCAGACGGATTCCTGTTGGTGCTGTTCTAAATCGAGCAATAGACGCTTTACCATACGAATTTCATCTGCCCGGAGGCTATCAATATTGTGGACCCGGAACTAAGTTGGCAAAACGTTTAGCAAGAGGAGATCCTGGAATTAATAAATTAGATCAAGCTTGCAAAGAACACGATATAGCGTATTCCAAGTTTGCAGATTCAACAAATAGATCAATAGCGGATAGAGCGCTAGCGGAAAAAGCTTGGCAAAGGGTTAAATCAAGTGACGCCAGTATTGCGGAAAAAGCAGCAGCTTGGGCAGTGACAACAGCCATGAAGACGAAAGCTAAGTTTGGTGGTGGCAGACGACGCGGGAAAAAACCTAGTAAAAAAGAAGCTGCAAAAAGAGGTGGGAACATCAAAAGAAGACATCGCACTAACCCTAAAAGGAAAGTCAAGAAAACATCCATATGGTCAATGGTAAAAAACGGATCGGGTCTTTACTTAAGACCGTACCGTGTGTATTAAATAAGAAAAATAAATTGATAATTCCAAATGAAGCATTAACAAACTATCAATTGTCAAAATATGTGAAATGTTTAAGAATACCATTCTTCAGAGGAGTTTTTATGAAAGATACATTACCAAATAGAGTGTGGAAAAATGAAACTGGAATAGTAAATTTAGACCCTAATTATGGACCAGGTACTCATTGGGTATGTTATAAAAAACTTGGAGAAAATGTTTACTACTTTGATAGTTTTGGAAATTTACCGCCACCAAAAGAACTTCAACATTATTTTCGGGACTCCAAGAATATATTCTACAACTACAAAAGAGAGCAACCTAGCAATACGGAAATATGCGGACATTTATGTTTAGAGTTCCTAGCGAAGAGCGTCAGTCAGCTTTAAGATGTCATCGTATACAGTATCGCTGAGTGGAAATTCGTCAACATTGAAAAGTACACTTTTCCCAGCGTTACGTTTATCTACGGATAAACTATGGGAAGCAGCATTATTGGATTTGACTACATACAATTCAATTCCCAATGTTACAGAAGGAAAAAATAATTTACTACATTATTATGAGAGTAAAGATGAAAAAGGAAATTATTCACAATTAAAAATAATTCCATTATCTACAGGAGCATATGAAATAGACGATATAAACCAAGTATTACAAAAGAAACTTGGAGAAGAAAATATTTCTATAAAAGGTAATAATAATACATTAAAAGCAGAAATAACTTCAAAGTATTATATAGATTTTAGCTTAGACCACTCAATCGGCAATTTGCTCGGATTTTCAAAGAAGAAAGGAATTTTAGCTCCTGGAAATGATTATACTGGCGATACAACAGTAACAATATTAAAGGTGAACAGTATTGATGTAACGTGTAATATTATACACGGATCATATAGAGATGGAGTAAATCAACATATATTACACACATTTTACCCGACAGTAGCTCCTGGTTTTAAAATAGTTGAGAAGCCACAAAACCTGATATACCTACCGTTAAACACCAGTTTCATTTCAGACATCGTACTGAACATATTGGATCAAGACGGTATTAGTGTTGATTTTAGAGGAGAAACAATAACTATACGGTTACATATCAGAGCGGCAACATAAAGTCAACATGGGATTATCATTTAAACCACAACGGAAGAGTCGGGAGCTCAGTAGCTCCTCAACATTCGACGAGTTAACACCGGACAACATACGCTTCCTACAAAAGATCGGACTAAAACTTGCCAACCATGGATATACTGGATATAGCGCAAGGACCGACATTCGACGAAACCCTATGGGAGAAGGAATATCACACTCACAACCCTTACACTTCATCAAAATTAAATAATAATGATGAAATAAGAATTCCCATTCAACAACAAGATATCTACACATTACCATGTGAAAGTTATTTATATATCGAAGGAAGAGTAACAACATTGGATGGAAAGTCTGGTTCAACTGTTCCTTTTATAAATAACCCTATGGCATATCTGTTTGATGAAATTAGATATGAGATATCTGGAGTAACAATTGATTCAACAAAAAAAGTTGGTATATCAACAACTTTAAAAGGATTGACTTCAATAACACCCAATGAAAAAAATTCTTTAATCTCGGCTGGATGGGTGACTCCTGATAAAGACACTATTACTCCTAATTCAAAAGGTTACTTTGATTTTAATGTACCTTTACGATTGCTTTTGGGATTCGCAGAAGATTACAAGAGAATAATAATAAATGTAAAGCAAGAACTGGTACTGCTCAGATCTTCAACAAATAAGGATGTAATACAAGCGCCAAGTGGAACTAAAGATGCCGATTTGGAATGGCAACTTCAATTGGATAAAGTTGTATGGAGAGTACCTCATGTCAGATTGGCAGATGAACATCGAGTAATATTATTGAAAAAATTAAAATCTGACCGTGATATTGTAATACCATTTAGGAGTTGGGAATTTCATGAATACCCCATATTGCCTCAAACAGAAAGACAAACATGGACTGTTAAAACCTCTACTTATTTAGAACGGGCAAGGTACATAATAGTCGGTTTTCAGACTAAACGAAAAGATGTTATAACCGCGCACGCTGGTCAATTTGACCATTGCAAGATAAAGAATTGCAAAGTTTTTTTAAACTCTCAGTTCTTTCCATATGACAGTTTAAATGTTTCATTTGACAAGAAACGTTATTCCATTCTATATGACATGTATGCAAGATTTCAATCATCATATTATGGTAAGACGAATACACCACTTTTATCACCAGAACAATTTTATTCAAAAGCTCCAATTGTTGTAATCGATTGTTCAAAACAAAATGAATCTGTAAAATCTTCAAGTGTAGATATAAAAGTTGAAATGGAATTTGAAGATAAAATACCAGATGGAACTTCAGCATACTGTTTAATTCTACATGACAAAATAGTTACTTACACACCGCTAACAGGAATCGTGAAGAATGTACTTTAAGAAAGATTAATACAACATCTGCACAGTTTGTAAGGTTTTTACAAAAAATCAACAATATCTAGGTCATCTGCGAGTATAAAAGCGAGAAAAAAGAGCTGGAAATTCATTTCATCTTTGATTGTCGTATGGGTAACATCGTCCGCAAGATGAGTTCTACTACATCAACTGCTAATGAAGAAACTACACCTTTTATGGCTGACAATAGTTTGGATATAGAAAGACAAGTTGAACAGGAAATGGATGAGTTCCTCAAGTTTAAACATAAAAAGACAGAAGAAGAGGAAGTTGAAAAAGAAACAAAGAAAAGAAAAATTGAAGATAACATTTCCACCAACATCTTAACGGAAGTATTTCTTCGAATATTTTATCCTATTTCTTCTTGTATGACAAAGACTGTATCTGCTGGAGTGATGAAATCATTGGATTACTCTCCTACTGTTATTTTAAATCATGGATCTAAAATGGTAACCTTCACTGAAACTTCTTGGGAATCTTTTATGAAACATATACATCTTTTGGAATGTTATCTGAGTAACAATACATTTGGAAGAAAAACAAAACTAGGTTTGTTGGAATCAAATATTGAAATCGATATTGTTAAACAACGTGGTCAACAACTAGTTCGATTTAGAGATTTAACTAAATATAATATAAAAATACATTTGACTAAAGAAGAGTTTTACACTTTAACTTGTGCTACTGGTCCTATAACAAGATATTTAAAACAGCTAATATTCTCAAGTGCAATTATCAAAGACTATTTAATTGATGCATTGGATAAACAACCATATGTTCCAATCCTATATGGTCCAGTAGATACTTCAATCTTCAATAGGATACCACATGAAGTAGATATGTGGAGACAGTTACACCACTATCAAACCAACTTTAATTTAGATGAAGAAAAGCAAGAAACCAAGGAAAACGAATCAAGTTTCAACAATCAACAATCGGCAACAAATTGAACAAATAAAGAATATTGTAAGTAAAAAGAAGAATATTGGGGGTATAAAAGGTTGTCAATCTGGATTAACATACCAGTTGCCTACTGAACGTCATCATGGATAAACAAGTTTCATTCTCTAAGAAGATAGAATTAATGGAAGTAAAGCAAGGTATCATAGAGTTTCAAGCATTCCGTGGTAATGATGGAAATTTTATAATTAAAGAGTTAGTGGTACTAGATATGATAACATCTGTTGTTTATCACTTTTTATTTATGCCTCCTTTACCATTCAACAGATTAACAACCAAAGCTAAAGTAACAAACAAATGGTTGATGAAACATTTTCATAATCTAAGATGGGATGAAGGTTTTATAACCTACAATATGATGCCACACATTATGAATCATTTCTGCAAAAAGTTCAAAACTATTTTTACAAGAGGATTGGAAAAAGCAAATTGGATACAAACATATACAAACCATGAAGTAATAAATGTGCAAATGGAGAAAGATTTTTATTGCTACTTTGATAACATCTGTATTTCATCTAAAAACTTTAAACATCAACAGTCTCAATGTGCTTTAAAAAACGCATATCGTTTAAATGTCTATCTCCAGCAAAGTGGTGGGGGAAACGAAGGGTATAAAAGCGAGAGCGGCACTATGACAATGCATCAGTATTACTCGAACCTCCGGGGAGTCAACACCTCTGACACGCAAACACAAGAAGAAGAAGACGAACAATAGCAAGAAGAAGATAATGGCGTCACAAAATTTTCTACAATCGCTTGTTGATCAATTTAACAAACATTCTAAATCTACTATACTACCGACAAAAAAATGTTCAGAATTGAAGGAAGAGAAACATTATATTATTCACACTATTAAGAAAATGGAAACATCAATTGGAGACGCTATCAATTGTACATTAAGTGAAGCACCCTACACACCTGGTGATGAACCAAAATTTCAAGTATTTCTTCCCAAACGCTTTGTTCAACTGCTGCAGAATGAAGATTTACGACTGATTCACCCCGGCACACTCTACTTAGCATCTCACGGTCCTAGCGGAAGCAACTCTACTGAACTTACACTTCATGTTATGCCTACTAGCAACTAATCTGTAGTTTATATATATACTGTTGTACATGTGTGTAACTGATTATAAATAAATAAAAAATAAAAAAAAATAAGAAAAAGGCAACATATCGATAGTGTTTTTGCACTATCGATATGTTGCTTTTTTAAAAACACGTTTGGGTGACCTTGACCTAGTTTCGAGGGTATATAAAGGCCGTAATTTTCTTGAGGATCTCATCAGTCTCCGACTACCTTTCGTGCTGTACGCATCTCTGTTGGCTCTCCAGTTATTACAAATAACAACATGTCTCTTAAGGTGAAGTGTGCATCATATGATACCACCACCATCACAACTTTTGAAGAACTCGACGATTTTACTAATGAATTGCGAGTATTACTTGCCGGTGGTTATCGTTTAAATATTGATGTTTACGCTAACAACATGAGGATGTTTCCTAAACAAAAATTCTGCAATGAAGAAGTATTTGTTTCCACACAACCTTCAACTACAACACCATCTACTCAAAGTAATGTTAAGTTTCAGAAATATTACTGATGTTGAATAATATTGAGTGGTCGCTGTGGCATCTATAAAAGGAACGCGTAACCTAAACAGAATCATCATTTGCTTCCCAACTGACGCAGCGAAAACAACTACCACTACTATGTTGTACAGAATGATGATTGAATTTAATGGAAAAATCTACGGAAAAGATTATCAAAGTGTAGAACAAATGACATCCGATCTTCAAGTATTGACTAAAGAAGGATTCCAACCAAAATTAATTCTAAAATTTCCAGAAGTACATCCACTATCCACTGAAGATCTCATTGCTATGGCTAAAGAAGAAAAAGAAAAATACAAACAAGATATAAAGAAAGAAAAAGAGGATGAAAACTCACTATCTTAAATAAATACATCTTACACTTGTAAGATGTTCTTTTTTAAAACTCCATTTGAATGACCTTGAGATTACCCCCACCACTTTTTCTAATCTATAAAACATGCTATCCTACACTATACACCTTCATTTCTTGGCTAAACTTAGAAGCGTCAACATGGAAAACAAGAAAGACGAGTACAAACCACGCTATTGTTGTGAACAAAAATGTACCGATATAGGAAGATGGATGGTAGACGGATTAGCTTGTAGAAAATGTGAATTCTTCGGATCCTGTTACTGCAAATGCAAGACAAAACAACTACCACCACCAGAATTGCGAACCTTTAAAATTTATAAATCAAGATACTTCCACACTTGCTGTCCCCAGAGATGTATCAAATTTCATCCAGAAAAAATTGTTAATTGCCGAGAGTGTAATGCATGTTATAAAGACGACTTTTGTACATGCATCATAAATGCATGCAAATACAGATCAGATTGGTCTTCTCATCCTATTGAAGCTTCAGATCTATAGCTGTAGTCACTGACTGCAGCTCTTTTTTAAAATTTCATTCGGTTGACCTTGAAATTGTCCCCACCAACATATATTCTACAGATCCTTCAATACATTTCTCATTCCGATTTCATTACTCTGACTGGCAACAACATGGGTGACAGGTTTATTTCTTTTGAACATTTAATTACCGAAAGAGATGAGATGGAAACTCTATTTCACAACTTACTCACACTTATGGATAAGTATCCTTTAAGATGGATCAAAATCAAAGTAAAATATGTGGATCCTACCAGAATATTTTCATCATCGTCATCTTCAAACAGTGCAGGGGAAGAAGAAGAAACAACTCATGGTATTAAAATTATTGAATTGGACAACGAGGAACAAGAAATGCAAACTCTGGTTAAAAGTAAACTTAATATTTGATTTAAAACAATTATTAGTGTTTCTAATTTATATTACAGCTAATGCTTATTTCTACACACCACCCATGACCTACCCAAATGGGGTTTTGCGGCAAAATGCTCTGGCCGCCGGTTCGCATATGGGTATATCAACCTTCCCCCACCACTCTACCTTCCCCACTCCTCTACTTCCCCCTCCACCACCTTTGCCCACATATAAGTGACCCTCTGACCATCGCTCACCATTTGTTTGCCAACTTCCGAACAATGAGCTCCTCTCCTTTAACAACAAGTAAATGTACTTTTCTTATTCAATCACAAGAAGAATTACAAACTATTTTTCAAATTTTAAGTGATCTAATAATCACTCCAAATAACACCATTACTATCACTGTGGAAGTTTCCTACAATTCTTCTGATTACGAAAACATGGAAAGCGAAGACGTCGAAGTTTTACAGCTGCCAGATAATAGTCTTCCATCTTCCAAAGCTGCAACACCCGACACAGCTAATAATGATGTTTAGTCGACTACAATTATTTTCTTTACCCCCCACCATTTTTACAGTAATATATAACCTGTCCCTATCTCTGTTTCTCATTTCATCGCCAACTTTCTCACCATCAACACCGCTCCTATTTTTACCTGCACACATTTAATACACAAAGATGATGGATGATTTTTCATTTACGTCACAATTGGAAGAGGATAAACTCAAACTCGAAATCAACAGACTACAATTAGAAATAAAGAATCAACAAGAAATGATTCAGCTTTTACGACTATTCAAATGCATACTGTGGATAGTATGTTTTTATCTTCTCATCGCTATCACCTTTGGCGTCTACCACTCCATCACCAGTAAACAACACTTCAACACCTCCTCAAATAAAACCACTACTTTTCTTTGATTAAATAAATTTTTACCCACCTTCAATCTAACCCCTCGGGGCTCACCTTTTTTAAAAACCCCTCCGGATGACCTTGACCCACTTCCAAAACCCACCCATCACTGTCAAAAAACCCCAGCCGCTGCAACCCCTACAACAGTTACAACCGCCTGACCTTGACCTGGGCCAGGACCGGCCAAACCCCACTACTAGCCACTATCATAAATAGCTTTAACTGTATTATTGCCATTCACAATAACATTTAGTTTGATCAGCGGATTTAATTTCGCCCGGCTTTCTAGTTTAAAGATTCTGAATCCAAGTCGATTTTGCACACTTCAAGGTCCGATAAATTGGTTCTGGGTTTATCAGCAACAATATTCCTGTTACGACATTCAGATAATAAATGGTAACGATTCTGAAAACCGAGAGTGGCGCAAATGGAACATGGTTTTCGGTGAATTTGGTTTGTTTGTTGAGACTCATTTTTTTTAAGTGGATTAACACCCAATTTCTCACTTAATCTTGGAGTACCGGTAGAGAGTTTTTCTTTATTTCTTCTAACGAATGTGTCTTCTAATTTACGGAGTTCTGAATATAATTCATCAACAGTGTTGAGCTTTTCTCTATCAAGTTCCTCCTGTGCTTCTTTTGGTAAACCGAAAACAATCTGGTTGATACGGGATATCTCAGAACCTTTAGGCTCTACTTCAAGACACAATCTCTCCTTTGTAAGGGCGTAATCAACGAGGGAACCGCCCAAATATTTGAATCCAAAAGCTCTCTTTACAAGAGACCAGCCTTTATCCACGAAAACATTTAGGAAAGAACTCTTCCATGTCATCCATGAATCATTAAGACCTATCTTCTTTAAATTAGTTTCGTACCAATCTTTTACAGGGCCCTCTACAAAGTAAAAACGCAACGCTTGAACCTTGAGAGTATCAGATTTTACTTGAAATCGTACACATTCCTCTTCAAACCTACGTAACCATTCTGTCGGATCACATTGTTTTTTATCAAATCTCTCTAAAATAAACCGTTTTTCAATATGATGCAGTTTTATTTCGTCTTGTTCTGAATTTATCTTAAGCTGTGTTTCTAACTGTCGAATACGATCTTCGAGGACTGAATGGGGAGATTCGATGGATCGAGAAGGGCCTTTATTTGGAACCCACTCCTCCAATGGCAGTTCTTGAAAACAAACATTTGATGATTCATCAAAATATTCTTTTTGAATGTCGTCCTCAATAGTAACTGCTATTGTTCTGTAGCCACTTATATTTTTAATAGCATACATAGCGTTTATTACAGGTTTTTTGCTTGCTAGAGTTTGGTGAAACTTTAAATGCTTGGAATCTTCAGGCAATAAATACCAAGTTTTCTTGTCAGTTGAAATACACTGAATCACAAAGTCTTTCTCAGTTTTCTTCACAATTTGAATGAATAACTGGGTCATTTCTTACTGTTGAGATCTTGTAATTTAATTTATAAGATCATTTGAACGTGATTTATTCATTTAATACACAAAAGAATTAAATTACACGTACTTACAACAGTAAGTAATGGAAAACAACACAAAAATAATAGGTTAACATGAGTAAAACAAAATAAACAAATATGTAAACAAAGTTGAGGTTGCTAAGCAACCTTACATATATATATATATATATATATATATATATATATATATATATATATGTATATACATACTTCCTCTTTTATAGATATAGATACAGGGTTGAAATTTGGCATGGGTGTTCCTCTTTTCTCACAAATGCTTATTATGAAAAGTTTAAGCAAAATGCTTCAGGTCTCCTCCCCAATTAAAAATTGTTTTTTAATGTTATTCTTATAACCAATTTTTAACACAAATCAAGGCAACAACAAATCTGAAAACCCGTGGAACCTACAATATAAAAATTAGCATGGGCGTGTACTTCTTTGCTCATTGATGCTAACTAATAAATGGTTTTGCATAATTTCATCGGAGATCTACCACTCAGAGCAGGGCTTCAAAATTTCAATCGTTATTCTCAAGACCAATTTTTTATACGAATCTAGGAAAATTGAATCTAAGAAACTATAGGACCTGTGGTTGGAACTTTCAGTCGAAGATCTGCTTTGCTCATATGTGCTTACTACGAAACGGTTCTGCAATTCTCTTTCAGAGCCCCACACCACAGGACTTCAAAATTGGAATATGGTGCTAAGAGATTGAAATTTACCACGAGCTGTCCTCTTTGCTCATAGGTGCTCACTAGAAATCAGTTTTCCAAAATTGCAATAAGGCTCCTCCCCGAAGAACTTCAAATTACCATACTACCTACGGGGTTTTCAATATAATGTTTTCCTTATGACCGATTTGAAACATGAATCAAGAAGACAACGAATCTCCGAACTTACAGGGCCTACGGTGTAAATAAACAGTTCAGGACAAAGGTTCAACAACACACAGTGTACAGTTACTAAATTTGAAAAATAGTTTTTATCATTCTGAACAAAATCAGCCAGTCTTTTGCTCTCCCAATAGTAAAAGAAAAGTTTTTTTTATCATTCTGCACGAAATCAGCCAGTTTTTTGTTCTCTCAATAGTACCGAAACCGATTCTTTTCTGTCCTAGGACTGAAAAATCAGATGGAGAAGTTTTTAGGTCCTAGTACTGAAAAGTCAGCTGTTTGCCAAGTATATTACTATCGATTTATTTATGTTGATGATTAGAATTTTGAAATTCAAACGTTAAGAAAAACATTGTTTGTAAATAACAGAAATGTAAACACTGCATATTACTTACTTTGTAAATATAACCTCGAAAATACAACTTTATAGTTAATATTTTTAACGATCAAAAATCAAATTTTCGCATTATGATAAAAAAATGTTGCATTATGGTAAAAGTGTCTTTTTGATGCTTAATCGTTTTTAAAACCTCGGCTACGCCTCGTTTTTAAAACACGATTGCGCACCAAAAAGACCCACTTTTGCTCCTAGTGATGAAAACTACTATTTTATTGTCCTCGGACTGAAAAATCAGCTGGAATATTTTTATCATCATACCATTGCGATAAACGTTTTCTGAACGGTCAGCTGTGATCGAAACTAGTTGATTCCCGGTGGGGTGGATAAACGTGTTGGTAAACAAAGTTTTCGGGACTACACCGCGAAACAGTGGTTTTCGGGACATTAAACAAGTTAATTCATTTTTATTTTTAATAACATCTGTAAATAGTTCAAATACAAGATAAACAAATCACAACGTAAGAGGGGGTATATAGGTTAAAATTTATTAATTTTTATCCAAACTGTAAATTTATTAAAGGTGGTATGATGAAAAGTACTGTTCGTAACTCATCCGAAAGTGGTATATCAGTGCTCAATAGAATTCAAGTACTCGGCTTCGCCTCGTACTTGAAACTCGATCTTGCACCGATAACGACCACTTTCCGGACTAGTGACGAAATAATACTATTAGGTCCTGGGACTAAAAAGTCAGCTGTTTGCTAACTGTATTATTATTCATTTATTATTCAGAATTTGGAAATTCAAACGTTATGAAGAGCATTGTTTGTAATTAACAGAAATGTAAACAATTCATATCATTTACTTTTAAATAAAACCTCGAAAATACAACCTTATAATTAATATTTTTAACGATCAAAGGTCTATTTCCATATTATGATAAAAACCGTTGTTCATAAAAAAGTGTCTTTTTGATGCTTAATCATTTTTAAAATCACGATTGCGCACCAAAAAGACCCACTTTTGCTCCTAGTGATGAAAACTACTATTAAATCAATATAAAAACGATTTTCAATAAATACAGCCTTTGCTCCTTTGCTTTGGGGATGCTTTGCCCCGTAAATAGTTCTAATAGTTGGTTTAAATCTATTTATTTTTTTATAATAGTTTTATTAATAATCCGTCAAAATGAGTACCGGTAATCCTATGTAAATTTTAGTAGATGTTTGAATTCATTATTCTTTTATCTTAATAAATTTATGGCATATGTTTATTTTTATCTTAAAAAAAACTACTTAAATTAAGGGTTATCCATCTTTAGTTTGTTCATCCTCATACGCGCGTAATAAGCGTACTCCTATTATCAAACATAGGTTTAAAGACGAAATTTTATTAGTTAAAAAATGTTATACCGAATTTTCTCCTTTCATTTGTAGCAGAAAGCTGTTCAAAAAAAATCCAGCGTGAGTACTTTCTCTCGTTCACGACATTACATTTTATGGTAAAAATACAAAAATTAGGTAATTTAAGAAAATGGGTTTTCTTTGTAAAACAAAAATACAAAAGATATTGAATAAATGGTCTTCACATTTTCTTTCGAATTCCCTACGAAGGGAAACTACCGTCTCATGATAAGTAAAGCTCATTGTTTTTCTGTAACTTCTATAATCTTTTTTATCTTAACATTTATGCTTTTTCCAATATTATTTCCTTTGAACTATCAACTAAAAGTAAGTTGGTAACTTGGATATGTTACACTAATTTAACTTAACTCAATAAACACACTGAAGACTCGGTGGGTTATAAATTTGGGCAGAAAGCATAGAAGTAAATTCTGTGTTTATGGGTTGTTCAATGCCAGCGTTAAATAGAGAGATAACAGATCTTTAGGTGTGTGGTGGTAACCAAACTCAAACAATTCTGCAAAGAAAGCCTTTGTAAGGACTCGTTGCTTTTGCTTGAAATTGGGAATAATGTGACACAAACTAATATCATCTTAGAATTATAATCTAAAACTTAAATTATAAAAAATTTCCCGCTGCTCCACTCCTCTTTACATTGTTTTGTATAAAAAAAATACTTGGACCCTAATTTCTTTCAATGAATGATAATTTTAAACAATCTTTAATTAGTTATAATTTAAATATAGATCTATTATTTTCAACGATTAATTAAAACTTTGCACACTATCGCGGCAATAAAGTCACATTTTCATAAATAAACCGTTTCCGTTATTTTGCATAATAAGCTGCCTCACTATGTTTTCCTCTGACTCTGATCATCTAAGCTACTGTATACAGTTTCGTATTTTATACACTGTTTTATGACTTTAAAACATTAGTTACTGACAGTAGTCACTGTAATAATAATAACATTTATTCCTCTGACAATATTTAACATTGTATGGGAATGTACATAGTTTGGGGAGTTTACTCAAGTCCTTTACTTTGTTTCTCAATTTACACGTTTCATTGCCAAATTTTATTTCACAAAGTCTTTTCAATTATTTTTCCATAGTATTCCTTGATTCTTCTTTCTTCTATCTCTTTCTTCTTTCTTCCTTCTTCATTCTTCTAACTTCTTCGTTGACTTTTCGATGTCTCCTTCCACGCCTTCGAGGTCTAGTTTGTACAATTTTGTTTCCAGTTTGGGCGGCTTAAGTGGATACCGAGAACAGAAAACACAGGACGAAAGAGTGTGTAACATTGTTGTTTAATCATTTAAGATTATTATGAATATAATTTTTTATTTGTGGATAAGATTATTATTATGTTGTAAGGTTATAAATTATCTATGGATTTTGATTTTTACAATCTGTATCTTTAAGTTTAATTTTATATTTGCCTACCGATTGATGGGAAATAATCAGCATCACTACAGCCCGGATGCTTGGGATGCTTCATATTTCCCGATAAAATGTTCAGAAAATTATTTATCCATGGTCTTTTATGAATATAATTTTTATTTGTGGATAAGATTACTATTATGTTGTTAGGTTATAAATTATCTATGGATATTGATTTTTACAATCGTATCTTTAAGTTTAATTTTATATTTGCCTACCGATTGGTGGGAAATAATCAGCATCACTACAGCCCAGATGCTTGGGATGCTTCATATTTCCCGATAATATGTTCAGAAAATTATTTATCTATGGTCTTTTATGAATATAATTTTATTTGTGGATAAGATTATTATTATGTTGTTAGGTTATAAATTATCGACGGATATTGATTTTTACAATCGTATCTTTAAGTTTAATTTTATATTTGCCTACCGATTGGTGGGAAATAATCAGCATCACTACAGCCCGGATGCTTGGGATGCTTCATATTTCCCGATAAAATGTTCAGAAAATTATTTATCTATGGTCTTTTATGAATATAATTTTATTTGTGGATAAGATTATTATTATGTTGTTAGGTTATAAATTATCGACGGATATTGATTTTTACAATCGTATCTTTAAGTTTAATTTTATATTTGCCTACCGATTGGTGGAAAATAATCAGCATCACTACAGCTCGGATGCTTGGGATGCTTCATATTTCCCGATAAAATGTTCAGAAAATTATTTCTATGGTCTTTAAATTCATATGTATTATTTTATAACATACATACTGATGTGCAGATGAAACTGAGCTAAAAACTGTGAAGTTGATATAAACTGGTTAAAATTGAAATCAATTTAGGCCTATAAGTTGAATGCATTTATGTACTTTGTGATATGTTACGTTTGATTGTAATAGTGTTCATTAAATTCACTTATTGAGTAAAAAGATGCATCAATCAAGAACTTTTTTAACTCATTTTTAAATTTGGTTTTTTCCCTAATGTTTTCAATTGTGTAGGGTAACTTTTTAAAATAAGAAGCACCGATATTTTGAGCTAGATTATAGTTTAGTAATAACCGTTGAGATTCCTGTCTTAAATTATTTTCCCCTCTTGTATTATGCAAATGCATAGATTCGTTAATGTATTCATTGTTGTTGAATCTAGCAAACATTAAGACTTCATATATGTATAATGAATATAATGGTAATATCCCTAGCGATTTAAAAGCTTGTCTGCAAGATGTTCTTCTCTTTAATCCCTGAATTAATCTTTTTGCTCTTTTTTGTAAAACAAAGATTCTTTTCATTAAACTCTGAGTTGCTGATCCCCATATTATAATACCATATCTAATTTTTGATTCTATTACTGCATGATAATACAATTTTAGCAAGGGTTTATATCTAAATTGACAATAATAGCTCAAGCAAAAAATGCAGGAAGTTAGAGAGTTGCACAGTGAGTCTACATGAGGGGACCAGGTTAGATTTTCATCTATTATAATTCCTAAATATTTTACTGTTTTAACCTTATTTAGTTCAAAGTCATCCATTACTATATTACCATCAAATTTTTCATCTCTATTTCTCAATAAATTAAAATTAATATAATTGGTTTTTTTATTATTGACATATAGATTTAAGTTTCCCAAGAACTGATAAATTTGTGTAAGAATAATATAACTATTCATTTCTAAACCATCATCCGAAGGATTATTCATTGTTACCGCAATATCATCTGCATAGCAAATTATATTGTTATATTTAACTTCATTAATTAAATTATTAACATAAATATTATAAAGTATAGGACCTAAAATAGAACCTTGAGGTACTCCATAGTTAATTAATTTATTTTTTGATCTAAAACCAGAAATTTCTACAATCTGCTTTCTGTTTGAGAGATAGGACCTTAACCAGTTGTTAGCGATTCCTCTGACACCTAATTCAACCAATTTATCACACAAAATGTTAGAGTCTACGCAATCAAAAGCTTTACTCAAATCCACAAAAATACTTATAGTTTTGTTTCTTTTTTCTAAATTCCTTACTACTTCAGTAATTACTTTATTTATTGCGTTATTTGTACTTTTACCTTTTCTAAATCCAAATTGATTGTCAGATAAAAGTTTGTTTGTTTCAAGAAAAAATTCTGTCAGATAAAAGTTTGTTTGTTTCAAGAAAAAATTCTAATCTACTAAAATAGACAATTTCAAAAATTTTACTAAATGGGGATATAATTGATATAGGTCTGTAGTTATTAATGTCACTTGCTATACCATTTTTAAAAATTGGTTTAACTCTGGATATTTTTAGTTGTGAAGGAAAAACCCCTTCTTCTAATGAAGTGTTAATTATATCGGATAGAATTTCACTGAGATAAATATTTATTATTTTAATTATTTTGTTAGATATGCCATATACATCTTGGGCACTTTTGTTACTTAACAAAATTACCCATACAATAATATACAAGATTATTTATAATTGGAAAATGAACACCTCAATATCTCATCATTTGTCCAGTTGTTTTATTAGACATCGGTCGTGAATTACCGTATTTGAACGATACGTTATTACAAAGTATAATAAACGTTTTCCACTTTAAAAAAAACCCTGCACACTCGCCTCACGTAAAAATAAAAATACACAGCAATCTACGAATTAACCGAACTGTCGACTTTTTGAGGTGTTATTTAAAAAGCACAAATATATATTTTTATTTGTTCAGTTTTTTTTTGGGGGGGGGAGGGGGACACGGTGTGTATACAGAGGGGTGCAAAAATAGGTATACAAAAAGGATTATTTTATAAACTAAATAGGTTTATTGATACAACAATTAAACATTTACAATCTGTTTTAGGAGTGTTAAGATGCACAACTCTTAAAAGTGTTAATAATAAGTTAACGGCAGACAAGATTATTAATTGGCTAATGGTAAAGATCAGTTGGCTTGGATGTTACCAACCAACTACAACTGTTTACCTTCTTTTTCGCCCCTCCATATATTATTTTATCTCAGAATTGAATAATTATTTGCAAAGTTTTAAGCAAAAGGTTCGAGCCGTTTTTTTTAGATACATCGATTTATATGTACATACATATATACATACACATATAAATAGTATATATACATACATATAAAAATGTATGATTGTGATACATTACTGATTTGTGATACCTTACTCGTATTACAGTATAGGATAAATAATAACTTTTAAATTTATGTTGTAAAATAGCTACTGAAGTTATTTTAAGTATTCCTTTCTTTTACTTTAACTATCATTGAACGTGAAGTACAATTTACCTCTAATCATATTTAATAGTGGACATCAAATTAAAATCCATCTCAAAAGATTGTAATAAAAATGTCCAACGATCTCTTTTTAAACAATACCACTTTCTATTTGTTCTTTTAATTGTTTATAACGATTTGAACATAAAAACAATTTGTTTTGAATGAAAAAAGAGTTGTAAATGTAAAATAAGCAAATATAAAAATTTATGATATAAATTTTTAACTCTATATTTTACATAAAACTGTATTTATAAAAAAAACTTTGTATTTCCCTTCTTTTATTATTGGTATAAGGTAGTTGGTATAGGATTTTTTTATTTGCTTTCATCCAAATATTTTGTTTCAAGTAGTTTCTGTATATCAAGCAATCCCACATACTTTATCATGAAGACTACTTGTATCTAGTGCCTTTGTGATTAATTTTATGTATGATCTAAAATGTATATTCGAATATTAATGTCAAATTTTAAATGAACTCAAATGAAAATTTTATTTATAATTTCTACCATTATTATGAATTGAACTTTCTCTAATCGGTTACAATCATTTTTTTAATCAAGTGCTTTATTTCAAAATGAATCTACAAGTGGTACCCTTTAACCATCATAACATTGTTTTATTCACTTTTAACTTATTTACATTTGCTACCCAAGCAATTGAAATCCAAGTGAAATCATTCCAAGAACATTTTTATCCTCATTCTTTTCTTGGATTTTAAATCCAACACATATGTATGGTATTGTGCATCCTTTGACTAGGAAGCATTTATTAATTACAAGTCAAACGTAGTCGTTTTTATACCTGCTTGAAAATGTTTTATGGTTATCTGAGAGTTATATAAGCCAATATAATTTTTTATGATTTCTAAAATGAAAAATGGGTTCTAAAATTCAAGAAGTAAAAGCTAGCATGTTAGGAAATATTCATTTATGTAGAACGGTGTTAAATGTAACAGCTTAAAGTGGGATTGAGACGTTTCTATAAGCTATCTTTACTATTTATCTTTAAGACTTATTAGAGTATTGTCTATTTTCTTGTGCAGTCCCGATAGATCCGAGTCTCGGTAGATCCGAGTCCCGATAGATCCGAATTCCAAAGTGACAATAATTAGTCCGGTCGCTACCTCGGGGGAGAGTCCCGTTAGATCCGTGCTCTCCGTGAGGGTAGACCCCTCCTGTCCGCTCGGAAAAGCTCTCAGCAGCAGAGTAGTCGTGTAAGATAAAACTTTCCTTTTTCACTGTTAGGCCTAAACCTAACAAATAGTTGCCGATACAGTAATTGAACATGAAATTGTTTAACTTGTTTTTTTTTACACTCAGAAACATAAGGGATGAGAAAAATTAAAGAAGTAAAATAAGTTCATTGTTAGCACCACCCGAGATTGAGTGCCGCTTTTGTGAAAATGGTACCTCAATAAGATCCACGGACGCCATGAACGGATAACCGCTCTCCGGCCTTTTAGGGTGTAATCACACTGCTTGCACTATCGTTATGTCAATGATTGTTCACGAATTATCGAACCAAATATATCAAATATCCCGACAGTATACAAGCTAAAGCTAACTTAAACCAAATAATGCCAACAACAAAATTATAATGGATTATCGAAAAATAACTACAGAATTAAGTTACTTTAGCATGTAACCATCCTAAGGAATGTTTTCACAAGGAAATGTATTTTGTTTGCATCAATAATTAAATATAAACCGATTTATATCAACCTTGGTATCAAAATAATTAAAATTTTAAGGACAAATTAGTTATGTTAACGAAATTTATTCATGATGAGTTGTATTGAAAATGATACAACAACACTGGGCTTCTAGCGCTTGTTGCCATTGAGTGTAGTCAAGCAATAGTAATAAGACTTGTCGCCCTCCCCGCAGCGCGGATCTGACGGGAATCGTTAATCCCCTCATTAGGACCACATATTTGTCGCGGATCAATCGGGACAGTTTGCTGTCAATTTCATGTCCGGATCTATCGGGACTCGGATCTAGTGGGAAGATACGTATTTTCTTACCTAAATTCTATGTACTTTAAAAGACCTCCTAAAAGTAACTAAATAACAAACTTCTTAATAGGTCTTAATGTTTAAAGATATATTTACAGACCTACCATCAAAAGAACAGTGTTGTATTTTCTACTAATAGATTCATAGGCCTACCAGCGTGGTATATTAAATATTGCAATTCATTTATATTTGATAGGGATCCAAATAAAAATACAGTTTAGTTGCAATTGCATCCATAGACTTATAATGAAATACCGGCTTTCAATATTAATACTATATTACGAGCACTGTCTGAAGGGATGTGTGTTGCACGATCTCGAAATCTAGCGGGTAGATTTTGCTTAAACTTTACATTTAAGAGTGTTTTTGGCCCAAAAATAAGTTTAGAAACAGCCTCAATCCAAGGATTTGGTCTTAATTTAAGTTTAAAATAGTAAATTTTAACATTGGTCTTACGGGTTGCTATTTTGGTAACGAAATAACAACAAAAGGTATACCAAAATAATGGAACATTAACGTTAAGTAATCTTTTTTACCAAAATGACGTCATCGATGTCACAAAGGTCAAGGTCACGCTGAAACCTAAAATTTTTCGGCACTTTTGCGGTTTCTCGCACTACGCTCCGAGTTTTAGTCCGGTTCCCATGACCTTGACGACTTGGAGCGAATTTGCGATGAGAAACAGCAAAAGTGCAGAGGAAACTTGAAGTTTGCAACGTGACTCTGCCTAAACCGTCATGTGACACCGCTCGGGTGACCTTGAACTAGCCCAGCTGCCTTACTTTAGACCAGTACTACAACCGCGATGTGCACCCTACGACAGACACCGAGCGACTGACTGTCCGGCTCTGTGTACTCTAGGTATATCGGCTTGAGAGACTAAGACTCTAAAACTGTCAGGAATGGGAGTAACTAACTGAATTTTGCAAGGAAAAGTCATTTCATCCAATATTTTAAACAAATCCTCATCAGTAAAACTGACATTAGTCCGTTTTGTATAAAACTTAGGGTGTCCGCGCAATAGTTTGCGCCACTTAGCTAAAGTCGAAACCCTCTTAACTTTGAGTGGTGGACAGTGAGCAACTAATAAAGCCTTAACACGACTAAGTTTCTTACCCAAAGTGTCCCGCGACATGGCGTCTCCTCACAAAAGTCCACACAATACTGAGAGACTGCTTGTAGCGCACGAGTCAAGGGAAAAGAGGTGGGGAAACAGCAGGAGTGGGGGAAGGTCACAGTGGTGGGGGAAGGTGAGGCTTAACGCTGGAGTATCGCATCACTTCACCATGAGCTGTCCTACAGTCAACACACTGTTCTCTTGGCCCGAGTTGGCACTAGAAGAAACATTTTTGTACAGCTTAGGCTGTGAGAGCCGAGGAAGCAAAGTCAAAGTGGAAATTGTGTTAAACTCCAAGATAAAGAGTCTCCTAAATAAACTAATCGTATCCCTGCAATCTCCTATAACTTTAGAGAAATACCACTATATTAAGCGACACCTTATACTTTGGCAAAACGAAGCGGAAATGGAAAAGATTACAGTAAAATTAATTTAACTCAAACTTGGACTGGACAGTCATGGCGATACATGTGGCGTGCAAACGCCACCCTAAGCATTACAAGTTAGGTTATTGAGCACCTCTGGTACGATAACCGATGTGCTAGAGTTAAAGTGTGACGACCTTGAGTCAAAACACTGAAATACTACAAGTCGATATCGTCCCAGAGTTAAAGTGTAGTGACCTACATTCAGAACTTGTAAAATTACTTACATATAGAGAGCTATGGAACAGCGAGACGCACCGCATGGAAGCCGGAGACATACTGGCGAAGCGGTGTTGTGCAGCCTAGGGACCCAGTTGTGGTGGGGGTACAGCCAACACTTAGAGTACAAGTGTCGTGGGTGACCTTGACCCACTTAACATACCTGACCCCCCCCCCCCCGACAAAAAGTGCGAACCCCCCCCCCCCCCCCGACAAACATCCACCACATCAATGCCATTCGGCCATGAAAAACATTTCTGTTCGCAACAGTAGTTGAGTTGACTCTCCATGTTGCTGCGGTGAAGGTGCGCGATGAAATGATGCTGTAGTCAGTGAGAGTGCACCTTAAATAAACTCAGTGGAGGGGGAAAGGTCAAGGTCATTCAAACGGAGTTTTAAAAAAGATGACTAGTCGTCCTCCTCGTCCGTCGTACTTGGAGAGCTGTCAGACGAAGAGCCCCGCGCAGGTGCTCTCCAGATGAAATGTATATCTATTTGAAAGCGCAGGCCTGGATCTTGTACCATCAACTCCTTTAATCTATTACATACCAATTCACTTTGTACACATTGTTAATAATCAACACCCAAGGCTTCGGATGAACATAACGTGTAGTTGAGTCAGCCTCGCAGACAGTTACCCTTCCGGTGATATTGGAGTGTATAAATGTGTAAAATCTCGTTGCTGAGGCTGGCTTGAAGTTGAAGGTTCTGTGCCGACCCTGGTTGCATCAAAATTCAAATCCATTCTACATTCAAGAGGTCCAGGGTTCCCGTTGAATACATTGAGTAATTTTTGATACAAGACTTCCACTTCTGTCGCATCCTGTAAATGAACAGTCCACCGCAAGGGAAATGCTTCGTCCGTAGTGGAGTCAACTTGAGAAAGAGTTCCTTCCGCCATGGCAGCCAAGCAAGGAATGAGGTGAGCTGCAGTCAGTTGTAACATTATTGAAAAGTAGAGGGGGAAATTTCAAGGTCATTTAAATTGGGTTTTAAAAAAGGAAGGAGTGGAGGGGGAAAGTTCAAGGTCATCCAAATGGAGTTTTAAAAAAGGAAAACCTAGAAAGTAACATTGAAATCTTCCAACTGATGGTGGCGAGCGTTTTCTTCTGCAACCTTGCCGACGCATGTAACTATGCCGTACAGTATGAACAGTACAACCATGATAGGCCGAACAACAAAAGATAGCCGTTTACTATTATGATAGTTTTCTGAGTGGATCTGCTTTCTTCTTATCGCCCTCTCTTGCATCCTCTTCTCTAACTCGTGTACGAAGTCACAGCATGCGTGAGGACATCTTTCATCTGTTGGTAGGTTAGCCATTGTTGATGTTGTAGGTTTGGCTGTTGAAGAAGGAATGAGGTATCTAATTATGTTGTCTCATGTATATCAACAGTGAAGTGGTGGGGGTAGCGAATCAGTGGAGGGGGAAGTTTCAAGGTCATTCAAATTGTGTTTTAAAAAAACCCTATCTTGTTACTGAGCATATATGTCAGTAACAAGATAGGTGGCTTTGCTCTTTTTACTTCTTTAATATAATAAAGAAATAAACATATTCTACAATTGTAAGGACAAGGAAGACAACCGCTAGTCAGCTGAAGTAATCCAAGTTGTCTGGTTCGGTCTTCATCGACGCCGGTGAGGAAGCTGTCGTTGAAGAGGAATGTCCAGGCTCTTCCTTCGGCTGCCGAAGATTCCGTATATTGCAAGCGTAGACTTGCACGTTTATACGGTAGCCTCTTGCCACCATCAGCTGCAACTCCTTGTACAAGTCGTTCAGCTCCTGTTGCGTTTTGATCGTCACCTCCTCATAGCTGGCACAGCTTACGTTCAGAGACATACTGATGTTGTTCGGTTGGTTGCTGGAGTTGAAATGAAGACGAGGCACAGCACTTGGAGGTATATGAAAAAGTGGTGGGGGTGTTTTGCATTCAAGCAGGTTTGACTTGTAGCGTGGTGGTGGGGGTAACTGTGAAATGCAAAGGTCAAAGGTCAAGGTCACCCGCGAAGTTTAAAAAAAAAATGCAACATATCAATATGTGACAAACTTCACATATTGATATGTTGCATTTTTTGTCTTTTTGTATTCTTTTTTTTTGTCTTTTATGGTTTATTTATTTATTTATAAAACATTACAATAACATATGTACAACAGTAAAACTTAAATCTAACACTGCTGCTTGTCGGCGATGTGGATGGTCAACTCGGTGGAATTGCTACCCGTGCAACCGTGGGAAACCAGGTAGAGACAGCCGGGTTGGATGGAGCGCAGATCCTCGTTCTGGAGGAGATGGACGAACCGTTTCGGCAGGTAGACTTGGAATTTGGGCTCATCCCCCGGAGTGAATGGTGCCTCGCTAAGACTGCAGCAGATGGCCTCTCCAACTGTAGTCTCCATCTTCTTCATGGCGTGGATAATGTAGTGCTTCTCGTCTTTAAGTTCGGAACACTTCTTGACGGGTAGTATGGTAGATTTGGAGTGAGCATTGAACTGCTCAACCAAAGTTTGCAGGAACTGGTGAGATGCCATGGTCAAGTTATAGATCGTCTTCTTCGTATTCTTGCTGGGAGATGTTGTCGTCTCGGAATCTCGAGTAATACTCATGCCAGGTCCCGGTCTGCTCCTCACTTATATAACCCCCGTTACCCCCACCACTCCCCATTTCTCCACTTTGAAGGTAAGATGCGAGTTTATAGGCGTTTTTTAAAGCGCAATGTCTATCTTTTTCATGTTCTGGACTTTTAGTACAAATACAAACATTTTCCATCGTATACTTGTAGTTTTTATCCAAATCCACATCATTAACCGGAACATGAGTAAATCCTTCGATCCATCTTTTCTTTTCCAGCCCCTTTGTATAAATATTGGTAAACTTGTCTGAAAAGTGATGCATAATGTGATACAAGTCCGTGTAACTTGTAAAACCATCATACCAATCGATATGATGGAAGTGTTTTGAAATCCATCTGTTGGTAGTAGCGGCTTTACTGGTTAAAGATGAATAAGAACATGGTGGTTTAAATAAAAACGAATAAGGAACACTTGTATTGATGTCGAAAAACACAAGTTCTTTTATGATAAATCTATCATCATTACCCCGAAACGCTTGGAACTCAATTATACCAGGTTTGGACTTTACTTGTTCTTCTTCCTTGTCCATTGCGAAGATCACTTGTCTGCTCATGACGAAGTCCAAAGGTCAACTGATTTCCACACCACGGTAGGTACGACTTTTATACCCGGCCGTACAGTTGTTGGCGCGTTGGTGTATATTTAACGTGGGCACCGTCCCCGGTAGGCCTAACCCCACAAAGTGTTTGATATTGTTTTAAAAATTAACCATTGCTGTGTAGTTAATTGTCATTTAGGTTTCCATCTTTACATTTTCCTTGTTTTCATTTTCATCACTAACACTTGATTCTTCTCCTCCTTCTTCTTCCTCTTTTTCATGTTTTACTGATTTCTTATGTAGTTGAGCGTACTTTTCCAATTGTCTCCACATTTGTACTTCATGAGGAACCCTATTGAATATAGAAGTATCTACAGGTCCGTACAATATAGGTGCGTCCGGTTGTTTGTCCAAAGTGTCTTCCAGATAATCTTTAATAATTGAACTTGAAAACACCAGTTGTCTCAAGTATCTCGTTATTGGTTCAGTTGCACAAGTTAGAATAAAAAACTCTTCTCGATTAAGTTGAATCTTGTTATCATGTCTTGTTGTGTCTCTAAACCGCAACTGATGATCACCACGATGTTTAACAATATCGATTTCCACATTTGAATCCAAAAGGCCTACTCTTGTCTTTCTTCCAAACATGTTACTACTTAAATAGCATTCTAGCAGATGCAAGTGTTTCATAAACGATTCCCAAGCAGTGTCCGTAAACAAAATCATTTTGGGTCCATGAGTTAAAATTACAGTAGGGGAATAATCTGTAGATTTCATAACACCGATTAAAACACTTTTGTCCAAACTGGAAGAGATTGGGTAAAATATTCGCAAGAATACCTCACTTAATATGTTAGGAGAAATATTATCTTCAATATCCCTTTTCCTCTTGTGTGCATTCTTTCTTCTTTTACCTTTTTCCTCAACATTATTACTGGCGTGGAGTTGTCCGCAAGCGTTGTGTTCATCTCCCTCCGGTTGACCTTGAAGATCTAAAAAGTCGGATATCTCCTTCTCAATATCTACTACATTTTCTTGTGTACCACTAGGAGAAGCCATATTGAATAAGATGCTACCCATACAACAACAGGCAACAAACTGATAAGGAGCGAGCTGAACGCTCTGCTTTTATACTCGCGGAATGCATTGGAATGTAGGAAAACCGGTCTTTTACAATACATTTTTAACAATTCCAGTTAAAGGTGTGTATGTTACGATTTTATCATGTAGAATTAAACAGTATGCAGTTGTATTAGCCGATATAGGCGCGTTGAATTCCATTTCTATTTTTATATCTACACTTGATGATTTTACCGATTCATTTTGTTTAGAACAATCGATTACAACTATAGGGTAACCATCTAAGTATTTTTCTGGTGATAGTAAAGGTGCATTCGTTTTACCATAATATGAACTTTGGAATCTTGCATACATATCGTACAATATGCTGTACTTTTTATTAGCGAATGACACATTTAAATTATCGTATGGAAAAAATTGTGAATTTAAATAAACATTAATATTTTTCAAGTTGCAATGATCAAATTGGCCTGCATGTTTGGTGATGGTGTCTCTTCTGCCTGTTTGTAAACCAAATATAATATACCTGGCTCGTTCCACATAATTAGATGTTTTAACTGTCCAAGTGTGTCGATCCGTAGTTGGCAAGCTGGGATGTTCATGAAATTCCCAACTTCTAAAAGGAATTACAATATCACGATCAGCCTTTAACTTTCTTAATAGTAGCATTCTATGCTCGTCAGCTAATTTTACATGTGGAACTCTCCATACAATTTTGTCTAATGTTAATTTCCATTCTAAAGTTGCATCTGTTGTACCGTCTGGAGCTTTAATAATATCTTTATCGTTTGAAGATCTCAACAAAACTAATTCTTGTTTAACGTTTAATATTATTTTCCTATAATCTTCAGCAAAACCAAGCAACAAACGTAACGGAATATGAAAATCAAAATTTCCATTTGTATCTGGAGTGATTGTGTCTTTTGCAGATAAAACCCATCCTGCAGGTTGTATTAAATTGGTTTCATTAGGTGATATAGATGTTAATCCCTTTAAAGTTGTTGCAATACCTACTTTTTTAGTAGAATCAACTGTTACACCTGATATTTCATATCTAATTTCATCAAACAGGAAAGCCATGGGATTATTTATAAATGGAACTGTTGTACCAGTAGTAGTACCGTCCTTTTTAGTAACTTTTCCTTCAATATACAAGTAACTTTCACATGGTAGTGTGTAAATGTCTTGATTTTGTATGGGAATACGAATTTCATCGTTATTGTTTAATTTTGATGAAGTGTAAGGGTTGTGGGTGTGATATTCTTTTTCCCATAGGGTTTCGTCGAATGTTGGACCCTGAGCTATATCCAGTATATCCATTATCGGTTACTTTTAATCCAATTCTCTCTAAGAAACGAATGTTCTCGCGTGTTAACTCCTCCACAGCTGAAGAGCTACTAATGCGGATTCCCGTAGGTTGTTCGCTTTTAAATGTTAAACCCATGATTTTGTATTAAAGTGTTGATTTTAAATGTAATCTAACCGTAATAGGCTCCTCTCGGAAATCTATCAAGTTACCGTCTTAATCCAATACGTTCAACACGATGTCTGAAATGAAAGTGGTGTTCAAAGGTAGATATACCAGGTTTTGCGGCTTTTCAACAATTTTAAATCCAGGTGGTACACTGGGGTAAAAAGTATGTATTATATGAGTATTTGCTCCATCTCTGTAAGCTCCTTGTATAATGTTACAAGTTATGTCTATACTATTGACTTTTAATATTGTTACAGTTTGTTTACCGGAATGTGTTTTATTTGGTTCTAAAATTGCTCCATCTTTGGGAAATCCTAATAAATCACCAATTGAGTTTGGCTTAGTGAAATCTATATAATATTTTGAAGTAAGCTCAGCTTTCATTGTATTATTATTACCTTTTAGCGATATATTGTCTTTTCCCATTTTATTTTGCAAAAATTCATTAATATGATCAATTTCATAAGAACCTGTGGGTAAACTGCACTCTTCTAAGTCTGTTAACTTACCACTGGCATCTTTTCCTTTATAATAATGCAATAAGTTATTTTTACCTTCCGTAACATTGGGAATAGAGTTGTAAGTTGTAAAATCCAACAGTGCTGCCTCCCAAAATCTTCCTTTTTGCAAGCGTAACGCTGGAAAAAGGATACTTCGTAAAGTGGACGATTTTCCTGTTAATGATACCGTATAGGAAGACATCTCAATAGTGACTGATACTTTTAGCTAGGAATTCCAAACATAAATGGCCGCATATTGAAGTATTATCAGGTTGTTCTCTTTTATAGTTGTAATATATGTTTTTAGCAGATTTAAAGTAATGTTCAAGTTCTTTAGGTGGTGGCAAATTTCCAAAACTATCAAAATAATATACATTACTATTTAGTTTCTTATAACACACCCAATGGGTGCCGGGCCCTTCAGTATTATCCAAATTTACGATTCCAGTCTCATTTTTCCATATTTTCTTTGGTAAACTGTCTTTCATAAATACTCCGCGGAAAAATGGTATTTTTAAACAGGAAATATATTTAAATAATTCAACATTAGTCAACGCTTTATGTGGTATAACCAATTGATTTCTTTTATTTAATATGCACGATACGGTCTTAGGTATAGACCAGCCCCGTTTTTTACCATTGACCATATTGTCGGTTTTTTATTATTTTTCCTCGGAGAACGTCTTTTTAGTCTAATATTACCACCATGTTTTCTCTTGGTTGATCCTTTTTTATTCTTACCCCTCCTTTTTCCACCTCCTACCGCTGTTTTAGCCTTCATACCTGCTGTTACCGCTAAAGCTGCTGCTTTTTCCGCAATACTAGCGTCACTAGACTTTACTCGTTGCCAAGCTATATTCGCTAGCTTTTTATCAGCGATTGACCTATTTTTTGAATCGGTAAACGTGGAATATGCGATATCGTGTTCTTTACAAGCCTGATCTAACTTATTTATGCCTGGATCACCTCTTTCCAGTCGTTTTTTTAATTTAGTTCCTGGTCCGCAATACTGATAACCTCCCGGTATGTGAAATTCGTATGGTAAAGCGTCTATTGCTCTGTTTACGATAGATCCTACTGGAATACGATTTAAAGCTTTACTTAACAGAGAAACCGCTGTGGACGTGATACCGCCTCCTTTCCGTATAGTGTCTCGATATGGACTGGTGTAATGAAACGCCATGATTGTCTTTTATATTTGAAAAGCGTAACCCATGTGTTACCTCTATGACAGGTTGCACATAAATGATGTAATATATGGTGTTATTTAGTTAAATATCAAAAGTACCCCAATCTGATGATCTAAACTTTTGTGTGTTATGATTAAAAAAATATTTATAAAGAATTTCTTGTTTAATCCATGTATTTCTCATTTTTTCGTAAATAGGTTTATGTTGTCCTGCTACAATATAATTATGCATATCAAATAATAAATTACCTATTACTTTAACAAGAAAATTAACAGTTACAGCGTTATCGGCATAATCAGGGTCTGCAACATTTGTTAATCGTTTGTTATCACAATTCCACCATTTTTTTCCAGTTGGCTCTAATTGTATTATCTGTTCATAAGTAACAGCATCACCAGGCTTTTCACCAATACCTAAATTTGTCAATAACTTTCCTTTACCATCCCAAACATAATTGTTTTCTTCAAGTAAAGTAAACTTTTTATTTCCTTGTACAAATACATCTCCTTGACGTGTTACTACTTGGTTTTGTTTCACAAAACCGGAGGTTTCTTGTTTTAAAGTTTCCTTCATTTGACCCACCGTTGCACCATCTGATGGTGCAAAACCATCTTTTACATTCGCTAAACAATTACCAAGACAGTCAATAACTCCTACATCACGTGTAATACAATGATCTTTGATGTATTTTAAATTTACAGCATCATTTTCATTTTTCGGATAACCTATATCGTTAATAACAAATTTATAAAAAGAAAACCCATCTTTTGTCTTTTCAGGTATTATAGAATGTAAATAGCGTCTATTTATGCTGTCTTTTTCATCTACAGGGTCTGCCACGTTGGATATACGCCGATTTTCAGCATTATACGTTTTTCCATTAAATTTTAACGTATTCTTTAATTCCGATGATAAATAACCTCTGTTTATTGCATCAGCGTTTTGATTTGGCTTACCAACGTTGGAAATTCTATGATTACCCGCGTTATATGTGTTTTTATCTAATTTCAGTGTTGGTACTATCTCTTTTTTTAATACTTTTAAATTTATTGCATCATTTTCATCTGTGGGATCATTAATGTTTTTTAACCGTTTATTACTAATATCATAATCTCCATCAGGTGTTTGTGGTAATCCAACACCTCTTTTTAAAGTATTAAAGTAATATAATCCATCTGATGAATACCGTCCGAACTTGTCAACACTCATGGTGCAACTGAATAACATTCTAGAGTGTAACCCATTTTTATAATATTAGTCCCGATTTCTAACCCATATCAGTTTTTATAAAAATTCTTAGTCTTCATCAGTTACATTTGCATCATTCCCGGGACATTTAAAATATTTTAAATCTGCACTAATTAATGATCTGTCTGCTTCATTTCTAAATACATGATTTTTATGAATAAATTCCTCACCAGACAATTTTCTAAATCCGCTAAATGAATTTGGATCTGCAATTAATATATTTTGATAATCATTTACATCCATTAATTTAAATCTTTTGGTATTATAAATAAACTCTTGATTTGCACTATCATATTGTAATGTTTGTCCTACAGTTGCAGCATCCTTTGGATCTGTTCCTTGTGCCAAATTACCTATTTTCTTATTTTTCGCATTGAAAGTACTACCTTTTGGTTTGTCTAATATTAAAGATTGTTTTACTACAACACAATCGTAATCATCGATACCTGGAAATATGTCAATTATTCTTCTATTTGTACCCAACCAACTTCTATGATAATTGTTTGGATTAGTATGTAAAACTTGTGATAAAATCGGAACATCATGAGCATCTGTAGCTAAATGCGCATTTGATAATTTTATGTCTTTGCAATCCCAAACATTATTTTTTTGTTCAAGTAAAATAAACTTTTCATTTCCTTGTACAAACACATCACCCGACCGTGATACTACTTGATCCTGTTTTACAAATCCAGATGTTTCTTGCTTTAAAGTTTCCTTCATTTGACCCACTGTTGCACCATCTGATGGTGCCGAACCATCTTTAACATTCGCTAAACAATTACCTAGACAATCAATAACTCCTACATCACGTGTAATACAATGATCTTTTATATATTTTAAATTTACAGCATCATTTTCATTTTTCGGATAACCTATATCGTTAATAACAAATTTATAAAAAGAAAAACCATCTTTTGTCTTTTCAGGTATTAATGAATGTAAATAGCGTCTATTTACGCTGTCATTTGCATCTTTAGGGTCATCTACGTTGGATATACGTTTATTTTCAGCAGTATACGTTTTTCCATTGAATTTTAACGTATTTTTTAATTCTGATGATAAATAACCTTTGTTTATTGCATCAGCGTTTTGATTTGGCTTACCAACATTGACAATTCTATGATTACCTGCGTCATATGTGTTTTTCTGTAGTCTTAATGTTGGTGATATCTTTTCTTTTAATACTTTTAAATTTATTGCATCGTTTTCATCTGTGGGATCTTTTATGTTTTTTAACCTTTTATTAGTTATATCATAATCCCCATCAGGTGTTTGTGGTAAACCAGCTCCTCTTTTTAAATTATTTGCGTAATATAACCCATCCGAGGAGTAACGTCCGAACTTGTCGACACTCATGGTGCAACTGAATAGTAATCTAGTGAGTAACGCATTTTTTATGAGATTACCCCACGGTTTCGGAGTTCATCCACTAAAGCCACCCATTCGTTTTCCAATCCAGTATGACCCGCTTCTTTAGCTTCATGTATTAGTTTCATTCTATCCACCAATTTATTGATATTATTGTAATAAATCACATTTGTGTTATATAGTTTCTTCATTAAACCTGTACCTGTAACAGATTTGTTTCTTTTTCTTGGTTCTGGAGCACTTATATCCAAAGTGGATGACACAAACCTTCGTTTTACAGGTTTTCTTGGCATTATCGGCATTGGTTGTCTTCTCGTTGTTGGTATTAACTTGGATACAAATACTCTATATTTTAAAGACCTAGATCTAAAAACTGGTTGGTCAGCTAAATATTTTCTCCTGTATGCATTGGTGTGTTCCAAAATCTGTTTATATGCTTCCATGTCTTCTTCTTTAACTAACAATTCTAAAGGCTTTTTTTTCAAATAATAATTCAAATAATCCTCTTGTGCCCTTATATCTTTGATTACCAACAATAATATTATCATTTTCATCAATGTTTACCGGGCTATTACCAACCATTAAACCTTCTTCTGTTAATCTTACTCCATAACTATGGTAGTTTTTATTAGGATTTATTCCAGCTAACATTTTTATCATGTATTTCCTTCCTAAAGGTCCTTTGTTATGAATGTTTTCACCCAACAAGCTTATGTTTGACGGACCTTCCCTTGCTTCTTCTTCTTTTTCCTCTTCACTAGCAGTTGATACATCTTCATGTCCTCTTTTAGCTTTTACTTCATATAATTCTCTTATACCACTATAGTCTGGTGATTCTAGCTCTCTTTCAGGTTCTCCGCCGGTAAAACCACTATATGTAGAGGATTCCAGGTCTTCATCACTAAAATCTTCTGATTTTACATTTTCTCTTTCAAACTTTGTAATAGGTGCAATTGCATCTCCTTCCAAAACGGGTTTAGCAAATTTTTTGTTTAATTGTTTCAAGGGTTCAGTAATAGGTTTAAAAGTAGATTCAAGAAATTTCTCCCTTTCGCTAATACCTAATTTTAATGCTCTGTTTTTATCTCGAATAGAATCACTAAGTGATTTTATTTCCTTTATTAACTTTTCTTGGTTAACCATGTTTGTAGCAAGACGTGTTGTACAACAATGAATGTTTTACATCATGATCAGTGTATTAGTATAAATTTATCAAATCCTATCCTGTATCGACCATTGTTTAGCGGTTGTTCCTTCATAATTGTTAAAAACCCATACTTTTCAGCCCAAGCCTTTCCACACAACTCTTTAAATCGTTCAAATGGCATATCCGCACTTACATGGTCATAATATATGTGTTTTAGGTTGGTTTCATCCTGTTTAAATACAATTAACATATTTGCATTGTCTCTAATGAGCTGTTTCGGTATTTTGCTGTAAGTTTGACCAATATAAATGCTATCTATGTTGTTATGTCGACCCATGGCGAAGTAATTCCTTATTGTATTTTGATTTTCACAAGATACATCGTCAAATATGAATACTGAGAATGGTTTAGCCTCTTGCGGTTGCATGACACTCTCGCTCGCGTTAAATTTAAAATATTTAACTTCAGGTACATTATTGAGTATTTGTTCCAATAACTGATATTTCGGTTGTTGTAGTGACTTTGAAAATACATATAAATTATTAAAACGTAAGCCTTTAGGGTTTGTAATCAAATTGAATACTACATTTGTTTTTCCACAATTGGAAGGACCGGTAACCAGACAACGCACCGTGTTTGGTAACAAAACACCGTGTTTCCCAGTATTGAATTGAGAACCATCCACTGTGAGTTCATCTATATTATTAATAGTAAAATTGTCTTTTTGCGGTATTATCTCCATCCTTTGTAATGGTTCAACCCAAAATGATGCTCTATCATTATATTAGATCCTTTTTAGGTATCCAAGAATCTTCCGTCTTATTAAATCCTAACCATCGTACTTTAACCTTATCTTTTTTGCGTTGCAACACCTTTTCTACTAGATATACATCACCTACTGTTGATTTTAACATTTCATGTCCATAAAAACCTCCTTCAAGCAATTGTCCTTTATTATCTTTTAAAATGTAAGTTTCTGGTACTGTAGGTTGCACCTTAAATACGGTAAATACCTCATTTGTCCAGTTCGGAAGATATCTTTTACTGAATACACCTTTGTATTTGCTTATTCGCACTTTATCACCAACATTAAACCTTTTAGGCTTTAGTTTTTCAACTTTTGGTTTAGTATTCATTTTTATACGTTTTAATACAAGTTTTTCATTTTTATTAGTCACCTGGCTTGGTTTCATACCGATAGTTCTATGAAACTTGTTATTGTAATCGCTTATAAGTTTTGGTAACACATCAATCCATACGTGTGATCCTCTGTTGGAAAACATCTTATACATCGCACCTTTTAAAGTTCTGTTAAATCTTTCAATTATTGATGCTTTTACCTCTGAATTGGTTGAGTAATGGTTAATGTTGTGTTTTTTCATTAAATTTGCAAATTCCTTATTAAAATATTCTTTTCCATCATCAGTTTGTAAATGTTTTATAGTATGTTTGTCTCTTTGTATAGCTGTTTCCATTGCTTTTGTAACACTTTTGCCACTTTTATCTTTTAGTGGTAAAGCATCTGCCATTTTTGAAAAACAATTAATAATAGTCAATATGTATTTAAATCCTCTATTTTGTTTACTATAAGGAATCATTTCGATTAAATCCGCTTGATATAAATCATTTATTCCTTTTATCACTGTATTTCTTCGTGGAAACTTTCTTCTTGCAGGTTTATGAAGTTCGTTGACAATTTCTTGCTTCAAATCCTTCATATTGCAGGTTTGAATGTTTCATGTATCACATGTATAATCACAATGAATGTTGTCTTAAAGATTCACATCATTTATATAGGTCAAGGTCATCCAAACTTGTGTAAAAAAATGGGGAACACGGCGTTTGACTTGCCGTGTTCCCCATTTTTTTACGGAAGGAGAAAGGAATAAGGTCGAAGTTGTAGAGGGGCGAAGAATAGGTTACTAGTCGATAGGGTTTAGAGAGTAGTGTCCAAAAGGAAGAGTGTGAATTTTATCCGGCATAATATGCCTTTTATCATCTCGAGCTGACAGTGCTCTTTTAACTTCAGTGACACTGTAGACCTCATGTTTAAAGCTTCTGATAGTGTTGAACGTTGCAGACATTGTAGAATCTTCAAACAAGCAGGTCTTGTAATGGTCAAATGTCACATGTTTCTTCAAGTACGATGTTTTGACTCCTTTTGCTTTCTTGACTGTGGGTGTGTTGTTCTCGTTGTACATTTTAAATGAATACAATTTTGCCATCAGTGCCACTATTTCTTCTAAAGGCATTCCATTTGCTTCATCTTTAAATTTTCCGATTACTTTTTTATTCTTTTCGTTGTAATTTGGATGGTTCTTCGGATAGTCAGAGAAGTCAAAATCGTCTTTGTATGGGAAACTCGTTAGGTCTTCATACATGTCCAAAGTCTTTATCCAGTAGATAAACGCGTCGGTATCCATGTATGCAACTCCAATGTTGTCTCTTCCGTAGTGTTTAACCATTTTGTTGTAATGGAAATCATACATTAGAGTTTTACTTATATCCAAAATCGACATTCCAATGTATAACGGACGATCCATCACTATTGTTGTTTTCTTCATACTTACGGCAACTAGATCTTCGTTTATAATCATAGATGTTCCAAAATTTGGTTTTTGCACTAATTTTTCCAATTTCTTAGGATCACTTACTAATTTTACAATCTTGTGTTTTCTTTTGTTTTCTAAGGTCTTCCCGAAGATGGCGTTGTTCATCAATTTGTAAAAGTCCTTTTCAAATGCTGATGTTGCTGCTGCTCTTCTTGTAGTGTTGGAATCAATATATGGTTTCAACCAACAAGACTGGGTGAATTCAATTGCTCTATGAATTCTCACCACACGTAGACCCAATTCAAGAGCTTGTTGAACTACCCAGTAGTGAGCCACATACCGATCTTTATTCTCCAACGTCATCATCAATTTCGGCCATCTTCCTGTCGGTGAAACTTCAGTCTTGGCTAGGAGAGGCAAGTCGTAGTGATGGTCATGAAGGTGCTCCGGATATTCGAAATCACAGTCCAAAATATAGTTTTTTGGACCATTCTTTGGAATCTGTGAGATGTCACCGATGGTGGCCGGGTCGATCCATTTGAAGTCAGCGTAGGGAAGCGGATTTGACATTGCCCAACCATAAAGGTTGTTTGCGTCAAAGTAACCAAGGTAGACCGATGGTTGTCTCTCGTCGAAGCCTGGGATGTACTTGTTGTTAGCTTTGACATGACGTGTTACAGCTTGTGTCAAACCGCCCCGTACACCAGACTCTATCATGAGCACCATATCAATATCTGTTAGAAGTTCCAATCGACAGTTGGTTGACTTTAGCATAGCTTGCCATGCTAATCCTGGAGATGTGTACGAGTGTAGAGGGTCCAGTCCATAGGCGGAGAAGCAGGTGTTTCGAAATTCTTCCATCACATCGCACAGCAGAGTTACGTCCAATTTTATGTAAAAGTCGGAATATTCCCCTAAGGTTTGAATGTTTAGTTGGTTCCAAACATTACAAGCATGATTGTAGTCTTCAACGGAGATTTCACTTTCATTTAACTTGCTATTGAAGGCTTCAATCGGTGGCAGACTGGTTTCTTCGAATTTTTCTGCAGAAGCTATGTAATCATAGGGGGCACTCCTTTACGCATTACTATGTCCAATTTATCTTCAGGTACAATTTTGCTGGTTTCTTTTAGATCTTCTCTTCTTAGGTTCTCAGACAATTTGCTCAAACTAGATGACATAAATCTATAAGAGTCTACGAAGCGAAGTTTAATTTTACCTACTGTTTTTGAGAAACTGATGTACTTCTCCAATGTTTCAGCTAATACTTCGATTTTTCCATCATCTCGTCCTAACTCTGGGATAATGAAGTGGGAGTCATAGCCGCTAAGATTGTGTAACACGACAGGGATAAAGTTTGGCAGTTTGTAATTTATATTGCATGAATTACAAGCAGCTCCTCTGTATAACCCTGTCAGGTGATCGTGATCTCTTACTTTTTGATTTTCTTCACTGAAGCTCTTCTTGCATAAATAACATCTTGTTGCCAAATTGTATTCTTCTTGTTGATTTTGATTCAAAGGTTCCATAGGTAAAACATTACCGAATAAGCGTTGCACCTTTTCAGCAATGTCATACAACTGGTCTACGAAATGCTTAGCGGCTTCTTCCCCACGGTAGAGTATCGGAGTGGATGTTAAGCCATAGTCTTGCAACTGTTCTTCAGGCAAAGTCGATTTCACCAATAAGCAAAAACTGTTAGGTTGATGCAGTTGATATTTGGTTCTTCTAGTCACCTCACCATCCGGAAGCTCCTGTGGTACTAACGTGGATTCGAAATCTGCGTAGACGGCTACTGGAATCCGATATTGGTGAACTGTTTTGTTGAATTGGATAAACGCTCGAGATGGCGGCGGCAGACTAATCTTCACTTCATAGTTGTCATTACAAAGTCTTTGGTGTTCCTTCAACCATTCCGATCCTCCACGTCTCAAATCTTTATTCGTAAAACAAAAGCATCTCTTACACACTGTCACTCTAATTTTATTTTTCGTTAATTGTCGTACAACCAATGCTTCAAAATCTTTTATCCACACATAATGTGAAATTTCGCCTTTAGTTATCAATAATAAATCAGTATGGTTTCTTTGCTCCACTTTTCCAACTCGTAGAGGATACACATTGTTCGAATCATCTAAGCCGAACACGTTAACAGAAACACCTGGATTTTGTTTCTCAAATTTTGCAATTTGATTAAGACTCACAGGATACGACATTCCTCGGAAGTTGTAGCGGTGTTCGTTTTCATAATATTCCCTACCAACTCTACAAGGATTATGTTTTACATACTTAGTTAGCATCGCATACTTAAAACATTCATTATCCCCGTTTGTAACATTTCTGCAAGAGTTGGTGTCTTTAATTTTCTTTGGTAGAGGGATAAAGCTGCTACCCCTCATACCATATCCATGCTTGTGAACCCTCACATCCATACCTTCAATCGATGATAGCGTCCAGCCAGATCCTCTTCCTTCGTGTTCTTGGAGTTTAATTAGCAGTTCATTCAAACAATCTTCTAAAATTTCGTTGATATCAGATGTGGTTGTAAGGGTTCGGTTTTTAGCAATGAATGCTCTCGGTGAGTTTTCACCATTGGTATTAGTAAACATAGCCTCCAACACCAATCCAAATTTAATAAAGTTCAATCTTGCCAATTCTTCCATCAATGTTTTTACAACTAAATTTTTAGCTTGGGTTATAAAGTTTTCCAATTCCAATTGCACATTATTAATTTTGAAATGAGTTACAACTGGTCCTGGCAAGGCTATGGTGCGCAGTTGTCTTATTTCTTCCACTTCTTCTGTATCCTCTTCTTCCATATCCTCTTCTTGGGTACGCAGTTGTTTTACATCTTCCACTTTTTTTTCTTCCATTTCCTTTTCAATAAATCCTCCAGCTGTAGATGGTCCAGCTCCGGCAAATTGAATAACACTTGGTCTTCTTCTTTGCATTAACTGTAAATAGCTAGCCCAGTCCTTCTGCTTCTGGGGTTTTTCCAAAAACCGATCAATCGCATCCAAGTCTTCTTCACTTACTACAATCTCTTCTTTTCTGTCCTCTTCACGATGCAATTCTCGGTGTAACTGTAGATAGCTATCACAGTCGTCCATCTGTTTCTGGTAGTTTTCCAATAACCGATCAAACGCATCCAAGTCTTCTTCACTTACAACAATCTCTTCTTTTCTGTTTTCTTCATGATGCAATTCTCGGTGTAAAACAAAGATATCTTCATCTTGGAAAAACTCACCACAAATATCGCAAAGAGCCATTTTTGAACAAGTTTGGCTTTGAGTGTGCACTCGGTGAATGTCCAAGCAATAATGAGCAGCGCGCTCAACCGGGTCCCTTTATACCCGAGGTTGAAGGGTGGGGGAAGGTGACGTCATATACATCCGGTTTATCAATCATTTAGTAAATTTGGCTTTTAAACACCCATTTTCAATATATTCTTCAACAGGCTTGATAAACCAATAATGTTTGGTCTAAATCCACTACTTTGTACAAATATTTTGAAAGATGTCTGTTTGAGCAAGTTTATGTGGAACAAGGTCACTTGGAATTATTATTTTTAGCGGGGATAGAGCACTGCAATAGAGCCATGGTATAGAAGTGGTGTATCCATCCAATTGGTTTGCCCTTTTTTATACCCCCACCAACTATGCATTTATGTGGGTCAAGGTCGCGTAAAAATACCCTTTGAGCGGGGGATAAACCACTAAGCAGCATGCTAGTCCATTGCCGCAAAGTGATCTATCCCCCGCTCTGTTCTACAAAAAACCTCAATCAAGTCCAAGTTCAAGTCCTAGTTTAACACTTGGTTGGGAGAATTACATTAGTTTGATACTTATTTCTACCGTTACACTTGCTCCATTCTCAAAAAGATATAAATAATATAATCCTGGGTACTGTTCTTTTTCACGTCCTGCATGTTCCTTAATAAAGTCGAAGGCCAATCTTTTTGAATATTCATTATGAAACACTTCTCTTACACAAACAAGGATTTTTTCTTCGAGAAATTTCACTTGAATTGTTGTTAGTTTGCTTACATCATCCTTGTCTATCAGGGGTAGCTTGTAGGTGAAAGTATTTGGTGGTAGTTTGTGCGTTCTATCAAGTAAACAACAAAATTTTTTATACAATTTCTGCTCATTGTCTGTAATACTATTAATACCAAACAGATTATAGTACGAAGGATCATAAGGTATACGACGATACATTTTAAGAACCGGTCAGCATAAGCGCTGGAGCTAAAATGAGAAATGCGTGCAACCCGGCCGCCTTATATCCCCACCGGGTGACCACGCCCAAGGTACCCGGGGGGGGGGGGGCACTTCTCGTCCGGAGCAAAAAACTTTTTGGTCAAGGTCAAAAATTTTTCCCAAAAAAAAGTTCGGGGGGGGGGGGTTTGCACTTTTTAAAAAAATAAGCCCCACTTGAGACATTTATGTTACCATAGCTGAAGCCTCCCAAGGGACCCAACTATAAACAACTCCAAAATTGTGGGTTACAAATACCTAACTGTTATATTTTTTAACAGACATTAATGTATTAACTGTGTTAATAAGACCTGACTGTTAAACACTTTGAAAGATTTTACATATTTAGGTCAAGGTCACAAAAAAACTTTAAAAAAATAAGCCCCACACCCCCCTTTGGGGGTGTGAGGCACTTAGGTTGTCATCGCTGTAGCCTCCGAAGAGACCCAACTATGACAACAAGGCAACATCCAATGTCGTGTACCCTTCGCCACGCAAGACTTGTAAACATTTACTGCATTGTCTTTTCAGTAGCTAACAAAGATTCATTTACATAATTTTGTGTTTCCAGAAGGAAACAAACAAACTGAGGACACCCTAGTGGCTTACGTCCTCGTCCGAGTGCAGAGGCCGCCGCAACCTTTTGCATGCCAGCGTACAAACGGACATGCTCCCAAATGCCATCCGCAACCTTTTGCATGCCTGGCAGGAGCCTACCGATAATTAAAATAGGCTTTACACGGGGGCCTACTCCCGTAACCTATCTTTAATATTTTTAATTTACAATGCATTGAATTTTTACAAGTCTTTGTGGGTCAAGGCCACACGGACATTAAAAAATTTTGGCCCCCGTACATCCATGGCGAACCACGAATGTTCGGGGGCCTTGGGGACTAAAAACACAAATAGCTAACAAAGATTCATTTACATAATTTTGAGTTTCCAGAAGGGAAACTAACTGAGGACACCCTAGTGGCTTACGTCCTCGGTCCGAGTGCAGAGGCCATCGGCTCATTACCCCCATATAGGCGTACAAACGGACCAACTCCTATTTCTCAGCCGCATTGAAGCATGCATGAGAGTTCTCAGCCGCATTGAAGCATGCATGAGAGGAGCCTACCAATTATTAAAAGTGGCTTTACACGGGGGCCTACTCCCGTTCCCTGACTTTACAATTTACTTTGAGCATTGAAAAAGCTCAAGGGGGGATTGCTAAAACAAGCGTATACACTTTAGAAACAAATAACACACTTACAACACACAATTGAGCTCAACGTAGTCAATGCTGGAACAAGCACATACACATTAAACACATAACAAACAAGACACAAAGGATAAAAGACACAGGAGACATAGGGTATAAGTAAAACACTCTCATATAAAGCAATTCGCAATACCCAAACGCAAGCGCAATATCTTACAACTAATACAAGTCTTAAAGTTAGAGTAGACTTCGCTAAACACTGAAGGTGCCATTCAATGTTTAGTGATGCCTATGGCGGTCCGTCCCGGTCGTTCACGTTCAACGCGCGGGAGCGGACTGCGAGCCGGCTCTGGCTGGACCCCCTTATATCCCCGCCGGGGCTGCCACACCCAGGATATCAGGGGTGGGGGAGGGGGTGGGGGTGGGGGTGGGGGGTGGGGGGTGGGGGGGGGTTCGCACTTTTTGTCGGGGGGGGGGGTTCGCACTTTTTGTCGGGGGGGGGGGTCGCACTTTTTGCCGGGGGGGGGGGGTTCGCACTTTTTGCCGGGGGGGGGGGGGGGGGGTTCGCACTTTTTGTCGGGGGGGGGGGGTTCGCACTTTTTGTCGGGGGGGGGGTTCGCACTTTTTGTCGGGGGGGGGGGGGGGTCAGGTAAGTTAAGTGGGTCAAGGTCACCCACGACACTTGTACTCTAAGTGTTGGCTGTACCCCCACCACAACTGGGTCCCTAGGCTGCACAACACCACTTCGCCAGTATGTCTCCGGCTTCCATGCGGTGCGTCTCGCTGTTCCATAGCTCTCTATATGTAAGTAATTTTACAAGTTCTGAATGTAGGTCACTACACTTTAACTCTGGGACGATATCGACTTGTAGTATTTCAGTGTTTTGACTCAAGGTCGTCACACTTTAACTCTAGCACATCGGTTATCGTACCAGAGGTGCTCAATAACCTAACTTGTAATGTTTAGGGTGGCGTTTGCACGCCACATGGTATCGCCATGACTGTCCAGTCCAAGTTTTGAGTTAAATTAATTTTACTGTAATCTTTTCCATTTCCGCTTCGTTTTGCCAAAGTATAAGGTGTCGCTTAATATAGTGGTATTTCTCTAAAGTTATAGGAGATTGCAGGGATACGATTAGTTTATTTAGGAGACTCTTTATCTTGGAGTTTAACACAATTTCCACTTTGACTTTGCTTCCTCGGCTCTCACAGCCTAAGCTGTACAGAAATGTTTCTTCTAGTGCCAACTCGGGCCAAGAGAACAGTGTGTTGACTGTAGGACAGCTCATGGTGAAGTGATGCGATACTCCAGCGTTAAGCCTCACCTTCCCCCACCACTGTGACCTTCCCCCACTCCTGCTGTTTCCCCCACCTCTTTTCCCTTGACTCGTGCGCTACAAGCAGTCTCTCAGTATTGTGTGGACTTTTGTGAGGAGACGCCATGTCGCGGGACACTTTGGGTAAGAAACTTAGTCGTGTTAAGGCTTTATTAGTTGCTCACTGTCCACCACTCAAAGTTAAGAGGGTTTCGACTTTAGCTAAGTGGCGCAAACTATTGCGCGGACACCCTAAGTTTTATACAAAACGGACTAATGTCAGTTTTACTGATGAGGATTTGTTTAAAATATTGGATGAAATGACTTTTCCTTGCAAAATTCAGTTAGTTACTCCCATTCCTGACAGTTTAGAGTCTTAGTCTCTCAAGCCGATATACCTAGAGTACACAGAGCCGGACAGTCAGTCGCTCGGTGTCTGTCGTAGGGTGCACATCGCGGTTGTAGTACTGGTCTAAAGTAAGGCAGCTGGGCTAGTTCAAGGTCACCCGAGTGGTGTCACATGACGGTTTAGGCAGAGTCACGTTGCAAACTTCAAGTTTCCTCTGCACTTTTGCTGTTTCTCATCGCAAATTCGCTCCAAGTCGTCAAGGTCATGGGAACCGGACTAAAACTCGGAGCGTAGTGCGAGAAACCGCAAAAGTGCCGAAAAATTTTAGGTTTCAGCGTGACCTTGACCTTTGTGACATCGATGACGTCATTTTGGTGACGTAAGGGGTGATGACGTCATCCGCACGTCATTTCTGTGACGTCATGGGTGTGACGTCATGGATGTGACGTCATTAGTGATGACGTCATCGATTGCGTCATCGATGACGTCATCGATGACGTCATCGGTGGGGTCATTGACCTCGATGACGTCATCGCTCAGGTGACCTTGAAGTGAGCCAGCAGCCTTACTTTTGCACTACTCTAGCGGGTAGATTTTGCTTAAACTTTACATTTAAGAGTGTTTTTGGCCCAAAAATAAGTTTAGAAACAGCCTCAATCCAAGGATTTGGTCTTAATTTAAGTTTAAAATAGTAAATTTTAACATTGGTCTTACGGGTTGCTATTTTGGTAACGAAATAACAACAAAAGGTATACCAAAATAATGGAACATTAACGTTAAGTAATCTTTTTTTAAAGGGCTGTGAATTGTGAATAGGTAGGCTATAGTTGGTTGTTGGTGGAAATTTAATAGCTTTATTACCATGACACTAAAATTAAAATAAAACCAACGAGGAAGGCTCGGTTAATTAGGTACTCACACAATCTATAAGAGCACTACTGACGTCGAAAATTGAATATTTTACAACTGTTCAAAGAAAATATTGACAATCTTTCATTTTCATCCATAAATGATTGATAGTTTGTTTCCTCAATGAATAACAATATTGAAGCTTTCTCAGTTTATCCCGACAATCGTCAAAGGATTCAAAGCAATCTCGACAAAATCCCCAGGATTTGTCTCATTGACTTTCTAGGCGAGGTGTGATTGACACTTTTTATTTAAGGGAGCTGATAGACAAAATAATTGAAATAAGATTTGTACATAGATGTTCCTCTTATTATTTCATCTCGGCGACTGAAGTTTTAACCAATTTACATTGTATTTTTTGTATTTGATTAAATGATGGACTTTGTTTTTGTGCAATGTTGAAAGTCAGTTTACAAAGTTAATGTACAACTTTTAATGTACTACGTACAAAGTTAAAGTACAATTTGTATAGTTCCCCTAATCATTCCAAACTCATTTATCGTTATTACAAATAATAATTTTGTATCGTACTATTTGTTTTGGATTATTATATGAAGTATTTCAGGAATTCATTTATCCTACTTAGAAAAATAAAATTAAGTTATAACAATTTAGTTCAACAAAAAATAAAACTAATTACGGTATGAAAATTTAACTGTTCCATATTTTACTACTTTCTTTATATTTCTTAAGATTAATCGATTAATAACTCACTTTCAAAAATTCATTGTTAAACAAACATATAATCGATAATTCTTTTACTAAATTAGAGACATTTATTCAGACATTAAACTTCTAACAATTAGAGAGGGAATTTAAAAAAACAACTAACTGTTCAAGCTTGTATAGAAATTATAGTAGGCATACCTTTGACATTTTTAAGTTCAAATATACCAATTTGTTTCAACCAATCACTAGACAGAGTTGTACAAGAAGTAATCGAATAAAGTGACAGACAGGAGGCAGATTTTGATGCAACTATTAATCTGATCCTAGTGAATTGCAGCCCATAATTTTGTAAAGGGATCTGTATATTGGGTTTCGGCTGAATCGTATTATTTTAACTTTATTATCCACTTTATTGTCCATTTTGTTCCATCGTGCTCATGAGATGAGCCAGTTAAAAGGCAACGTCCGTCATAACCAATACCTCACACTCACAGCCCAAAACTATATTGTGTTGGATTTTCATTTAAAAATGGTTTTCTTTATTAAATTTTGTGTATTTAATTTAGAGTGAATATGATGTTAGATTGTTCACATTATTACAATAATTGTAAAAACTAATTATTAGTCTTTGCCTCTTAGAAAATAAACTATAAAAATTAACCCTTCTGTCTACAGGACCGGATTGAAATAATATTCCGATTTACAGTACTACAAAATATATCATTGATAAACATTTGAATAATAAAGTTGACAAACAGTTTTTGTTAGTGTCTGCTATTATTTTACCTAGACCAGAATTACTATAAAATAAAATACTTAATGATTCATTTAAGCGATTAATATTTAATACAGAAAGATTAGTGTACGTTGATTATTTGTAATCAAAAGTGTCCATAAAACATATAGGATTCCTGATAAGTGAATTCCATCAAAACGTAATTTATGAGCTTTAAAGTAAACTGGATCCCATTTGTGATTCTATCTTTTCAAGGTTAAAATCATTCATAAAAAGATTAAAGTCATTAAAACAAAAATATTAACAAATTTGTTTAAATATTATCAGTATAATTTTAAATTGTGATCACTTTCTCATAAAGCAATATTTTTAGAATAATTTTGAAAACTTTGTAAAGGATAAAAAAAGTCTATGTTTTTAAAATGCCCATCTTTGTTGAAAGTTCTAGAACGATACTCGGAGTATTTTTAAAACAGGAAGTGTAAAAGATAATTTAATTTTGATATCCTAAAAATGTATATTTAACACCACGTTCAAATTATTGAAATAAATATTAACATTCTATATATTTGGATATTACTTATACTTTTAAGAAAATATCCTTACTACAGATTCATTCACACCCATAAAAAGTGCATTTATTACAAATATTTCACTAGAATTGCAGGGATTTTGAAATTTATGTCCACCATTCGTTACCATTATGTAAAGAAATAACACTGTTGGCTGTCACACATTTGCCGGGCAAGGGAGATTTTGGAGTTATAAACAATATTTTGTTGGTGTGAGTTTCAAAATAATATACTTTTTCACACTATGTATATATATATATATATACCTTAGACCTAATTTCTAAAATCAAGGCATCACGTTGTTACAAAGCCAATTTTATTTATCAAATAAACAAACTGTTAAGTATTGGCCAAAAGAATTAAAGGAAATGCAACATTTTTTATTAAAAAAAAAGTTGGCAGACTTGTCTTTGCCCCGTCCGCCTAGACTATTGACAAGCGCGTGGATCGTTTTGATATTGTAGGCTACCATGATATAATTGTTTTGCGCTGTTTGTCTGATTTGCCACCATCGCCACATACCGACATGAGCTGCCCCACCACCGCAACGCACGCGGCTGCTGCTTAGTTGGACTGATGCCGAGATCACCATCGCCACATACCGACATGAGCTGCCCCACCACCGCAACGCACGCGGCTGCTGCTTAGTTGGACTGATGCCGAGATCACCATCGCCACATACCGACATGAGCTGCCCCACCACCGCAACGCACGCGGCTGCTGCTTAGTTGGACTGATGCCGAGATCACCATCGCCACATACCGACATGAGCTGCCAGTAGTGGGAAAAAGCCACTTCTAAACCGGAAGTGACGTCAGCTGCCAGGGCAGCTGCAGGGGTCAGATGGTGTCAGTTGCCAGGGCAGCTGCAGGGTGCAGATGGCGAGAGCATATGCCCTGAATTTGAAGTAGAATTGGGCATGAATGAAGAGTTAGTTGAAAAGTAAAATTCAACTGTGTTAACTAAACTCTAAAAGTTGAACAAAAATTAAGAGTAAGATCAAAACTGAAATTGAACAGTTATAACTGGGGGCCTGGAAAGTATGTCAAGGTCATCCAGAGTAAGTTTTAAAAAAGCCTACCCAACTACCACCAGAAATAGTTCAAAGTTGAACTAGTTGGTGATAGTGGGATAATTCATTCGTGCCATGGGAGAGGTGTTTATTGTTTGAAAGTTGGCGATTGAATGAGAAGCGCCGCCTAGGGAGAGGGCTTATAAAACGGCAACCTTCCCCCCACCACCCCTTCCCCCACTCCTTTAGACTAATAACCGGTCGCCGACTCTATGTGGTAAAACTGTACCAGACATGGCGGCCGCCATGGATAAGTCTAACCTCAAATATTAGCTCAGCTGAACAGAATAGAGAAGGATGAAGTAGGAATTGTGGTTAGAGCACTTATATAAGGAATAGTGGGGGTAAAATAAAAAAACTTGTTGAACACAGTCGATAGGTGTAACAAGTTCAAAGTTGTTGAATTGTAACATAGAATGCAAAATGTTGTAAATAACATTATCATCAACATTAACCTGCGAAGTCTTTGAGTATAATGGGTTAAAACTGTACTTCTTCCTAACTCTATTTAAATTAGTTCTACACTTTGAAATTGAAGGTTTAGAAGTACTTCGTAATATGTGTTGTGTTCGCAAAAGCTTTAATTTTAAACATTGTGCAGTCATCATAACCGATGTGTTAAGTTCAGAAGTTAAAATAAGACTGAGATATAAAATGAAGTGTAAAAGAAATTGAAACAGAAAGCCAGAGTAGTAATTTTATAGGTTAGAATTTACGAAGGCTATTCCATGGATAATTCTAACCTCAAACCTAGTAAGTGAAGTAGTCATAACATAAAACTAAAGAGAGATGATGACCGAGCGGATGCGAGGCAATGAATGTTTGTAGCGCGATAAACTACCCACCTTTATAGAGGCAATAACTCCAGCCAGATGGCGGCAGATGGCAAGCAAATGACTGGTTGACCGACTTTCACCTGAGTAGTAAGAGAAGTAGGGTTCTGTGTCTATCCCTACTCCTTGGGGTCAATGACCGACCGGAAAGGTCAATGACCCCCCCCCCCCCGCGTTGAACGTTCAGTTGAACTTCACTTAGAAGGGGTGGGACATCCGCAAATTGCGGACTAGGTTTTTTGCATTTTGTTTAGGAATATGATGGGTGGGATTAGTTTGGGTGGGTGTTAGAGTTGCGTTTCTGCATTAGCTGTTCCAGTTTCCCTGAAATTAATGGTTACGCTTTGATGCGGACGGGACGTTACGCTTTGATGCGGACGGACCAGGGCCTCCCTGCTGTTCCAGTTTCCCTGAAATTAATGGTTACGCTTTGATGCGGACGGGACGTTACGCTTTGATGCGGACGGCCCAGGGACCTCCCTTGCAGAACGTAACTAGTGGGTTGGGAGTGGGAACCGCTAGGCAAACAGGGTGGTGGGAACAGTATTACTGTTCCCATCACCTTGGATCATTATAAATCTTGAATGACCTTGACCCACTTTCGGAAGGGTCAATGACCCCCCCCCCCCCGAAAAAATGGAGTCGATTCCCCCCCCCCCCTTCCCCCACTCCTACCCCCACTCCTTCCCCCACTACGGGTGAACGACCGGTCATGACCTGAAAAATTAAAATGGCTATAACTTGATAACGGATTGACGGATTTGGACAAGCGATACATCATTGAAAAGGTCTATGTAAGACAAACATTTTGGTAAAAGAAGAATTTGGTTATCTTATTTTAGTCAAAAGTTATGCGAATTATTTTAAATAAATACCTTCTCTTTCCCCTTTTCCCCCACCTCCCAGGTCAATAATCAGTCTCGGCCAGCTGCTACCCCTCTCATTTGCATATTGTTATAAAAGACGCACCGACTGCGGCTAACATTTCATTCTGATTCCAGACGTTACGCTGCGAACTTGGAGCCACAACCATGTTATTTCTGCCAACTACAACTTCTACTTTAACTTCTACTTCGACTTCTATTTCTACTACGGCTGTTCCTGCACCTAAGAAAACTCTTCGCCTCAAAAACCTTCCTGATTGCTACAAGAATCGACTTGCATCTCAACCTTCAACTTCTGGAGCTATTCTTCCGCCAACTAACACTTCTAGACTTCGTAGTATTTTTTCACCGCCTTCGCCTTCAAAGGACTCCGCACCACCATCAACTACTATGCCGCCACCGCAGAAGCCAGTTCACCACCATCCTAATACCCCTTCCGTTGAAACCATTGTTCATCGTCTTAGCACACCCATTATCCCACTATCACCATTGCCTCCTACCCCACCACTTAGTACACCTAAAGATCATACCTATCACAAAACTGATTCCTCTCAATCTGCTACTAAATCATCTCCTAAATCAGCTCCTAAACCAGCTTCTAAACTTACTCCTAAACCTACTCCTAAACCCGCTCCTTCAGAGCAATTTCAATTATTACAAGAAGAGCGTCGTAGGGCATTTAGCCGTCCCACTACTTGCCCTGAAATGCTTACTAGGGGAATTAAGAAAGGATCACCTTGTGGGAGGAAATGTGTAAAAAACGAAAGTTTTTGCCGTGTACATGTCGTAAAACACATTTCTGAACCACAAGTGACAGAAACCCCCACTGTTGAATACCAATCCAAAATTATTGGTGTGAAAGGAAATAGGCTTAAGAGAGGTTGTGTCTATTTTTTTGAAAGTGTTATTGACAACGAACACATTTTGGCAACTTGTAACGGCTTAAGATATAATATTAAAGTGATTGAATCCTTGCGCAAAGAGAAATCAGTTTATGAGTTAGACTCTAAAGACTATCTCCTGAGACACAAACAGGATGGTATTACAAGGTGGGGGCGTAGCAAGTAAATTCACATAGCTTTTTCCAAATTATTGCTTAAAAAATACTGGGGGAGAAACACAACGCGTTATAGCGTTGTGTTTCTCCCCCATTATTTTTTAACACTCTAAGTCTCGTGACCTACTAACCTACTTCCATCCAAGTAGTAAGAAAAGTACTTCCCCCACTCCTTTGGGTCGATGACTGGTCATGGTCAGCACCTACCCCTCATTTGCATACTATTATAAAAGCGGAGCGAGCGTTGGTCACCCCTTCATTTTTCTTCTACACGCCGCTCTTGTCGTTTCGTCTCTGCTGTTTATAATATTTCTTGCTTTAAAATGCCTCCTCATCTGAATGAAAATTTTAATTTTTCTGAAATTTCTGATGTTTTTGAACAATCTGAAGACACTTTAAGTAACGACAGTGAAAGTGAAGATAATGAGGACGATGATGATTATACTGTTGAACTTAGTGAAGAACGTAAAGTCATAGCAATTGATCCACAATTTCCATTTGATACAATAGAAAAGTTTATGGCTGAAGCTAATAAATGGTTGGACTCAGGATGTTATGTACGAATTGACTCTTTTATATTGTATGGTGATAGTCATTCTTTCCTTGTCACACCAAATGACAGAGACCGCATGTTGCAGTGGGCACAATCTATGATGGAGTGCTACGAACAAGGTGTGGACACTGGCGGCTATTTTCTTGCACAACTAGTGTAATAACAAATTACCCTTCCCCCACGTAGTGAAGAAGGAAAAGAAATATTAGGAATCTAATTATAATACTTCCTTCCACATATAAAGAAGAAGGGGAACGGAGTGGGGATTATAAAGTGGTGGGGGAATGTGTATAAATGCAGGTTGTTTCAAGAGACTTTTATTATTATTGTGGCTTTAGCAGAAACAACATGGAGTTTAAATCTTCAGCAAAAATAAGGAATAATATAATAAAGAAAGAAATTCGCAAGAAAGAAAAGATTGAACTTATAAAATTACAACTTATAATACCTTCCATTGAAATTGGATGTAGCAAACTAAAGACTTTGGTGAAAACTAACGAATATTTGTTACAATTGCTAAAAACAATCGAAGAGTTGAAGAGAAAGAATGGACATTCTACATAGTAAAATTTGAACATTTTAATATAAATAAGTAAACTGTAAAAAGTAGATGTAGAATAGAGAGCGAGGAATAGATCACTTTGTGGTAATGGACTAACATGCCACTTAGTGCTCTATTCCTCGTTCTCGCGTTAAATTGGATTACCTTGACCTATTTGTTTGACTGTTAGAATTTGGTTAACACTGTTGAATTTCAGTTTTGAACTAATGTTTATTCTTGTTCAAATGTTAGAGTTTCTTAACACTGTCGAATTTTAGTTTTGAACTAACTTTTAATTTATGCGAATTTTTAATTCAACTCTAGTTAATTTATGTGTAAATTTAGTTCAACCAAGTGCCTGTGCTCTAGCCATTTCCACCCTAACATTTGTTCTTTCAACATCTGTCCCATAACATCTGTCCTAATAGATGTTTGGAGGGCAGGTGTTTGGTTTTAAAAGTAACTAAAATTAGTTGGGTGGGGGAAAGTTAGTTAAAGCTTGAATATAAAGAAGTATATACTAAAACTCCAATGGGAATAAAGAACACGAATGAACAATTAGTTTGTAGAAGGTTAATATTTTTATTTAATAAGTTTGATTTCCTTGTATAGTGAAGAAGATGAAATAGTGGTGGGGGGACCGTTATAAAAGGAGGAACGCGAGAGCCCATTTCATTTCTTGGCAAAATTTCGAAGAGTAAACATCTCAACATGTATCGTTGCGATAAATGTTCGGAATCGTTTCACGATGAAATTCTATTAGACTGTCATAAAGAACTAATTCACAACAACCCAGAAGAAAAACAAGAACAAGAACAACAAGAAGAACAAGAACAAGAACAAGAACAAGAACAACAAGAAGAACAAGATGAAATAACAGCAACATCTTCAACTACTTTACCGAATCTACAAGTATTTGCATTACCCGGTAAAGTAGTAATGCATCATAAGATTCAAAATGAAAACTTGAAGCTAGAAGAATTTATTAGAGAAGCAAAACCAATCGTAAGTAAAATTTTAAAAGAAGAATTGAAAAGATTAAACTTTCTTAAATTTGGTTTACTACTAGAAGCTATGTTTATAAATGTACAAGAAGAATTATCACCAAGAGGATTCATAACAAAAAACCGAACCATTATGGAAAGTTCAAACATTGATTCAATAATAGAAAATTGTATAGAAGAAATATTAACAAAAATTCAGGAACACGAAGGAAGAGGATCCGGATGGAGTCTTACAAGTATTGAAGTATTAGATATAAGAGTTCACAAACATGGATATGGACTAATGGGATCTAGTTACATTCCTTTACCAAAAAGAATTGAAAATACAAAATCTTGTGTTAATGTTAAAAATGAAGACAATGAATGTTTTCGTTATGCAATGACAGCTAAATTTGTACCACCACTTCATGTGAATAGACCTAACCAAGAATATGAAAATCAAAGATTTAGATACAATTTTCAAGGAATCACTTATCCTGTATCACTGAAAGATATATCAAAATTTGAGAAGAAAAATCCTGGTACGTCTATCAATGTTTTTGCATTAGATAGTTCAACAAAGTGTATCCTTTACGTATTGCAAAAGAAGAGCTACCAGATCATACGGATTTACTACTACTAACGCGAGGAGATGTGTCTCACTATGTGTACATAAAGCAATTTGATCGTCTTGTTAATAAGCAGCTTTCTAAAGATCGACACAGAAAGTTAATTTGCAAGAGATGTTTCAATTTTAAACGAGATGGGCTACACTCAAGAGAATGGTTACAAGAGCACAAAAGATTATGTAACAATAATTATGAAGCAAAGATTATTTTACCTTCGGAAAGCAGAGCATTTGTTACATTTGAAAAGGTTCATCATCAGTACCGTATTCCTCTAGTTGTGTATGCGGACTTTGAATCAACACTTGTTCCTGTTGAAGATGAAAATTGTGAAGCTAGAAAAAGTGTCAAGTATCAAATGCACAAACCAAACAGTTTTTGTTTAATGGTTAAATCAACATTATCAGAAGAACATTTAAACAGATATGGATTAACTTCAGAACCTCTAATATATCGTGGTGAAAATGTAGAAAAAATATTTCTTGATCACTTATATTCAATAGCTGGAAATGCACAAAGATTATATACAAATATTGTACCAATGAAACCGATGGAGGAAGAAGAAGAAATTCAACATGAAAATGCAACTCGATGTTTCTTATGCAAAAATGATTTTACTATTGAGAATTATAAAGTTAAAGATCATGATCACCTCACAGGTTATTACAGGGGTGCTGCTTGTAATAAATGCAATTTAAGCTATCGTTTACCACTATTTATTCCTGTGGTTCTGCATAACCTCAGTGGGTACGATGCTCATTTTATAATACCTGAACTAGGAAGAGACGACGGTAAAATCGATGTGTTAGCTGAAACTTCAGAGAAGTTCATAAGTTTTTCCAAAGAAGTTGGAAACATGAAACTAAGATTCTTGGACTCCTACAGATTTATGCCGTCGAGTTTGTCGAAACTTTCAGAAAATTTAAGGAAACAAGATTTCATCGAAACAAAGAAGATTATAAATAATGACAAACTGGATTTGGTACTTCGGAAAGGTGTGTTTCCATATGATTACATAGACAGTTTAGAAAGATTTAATGAAACATCACTTCCGGCTAAAGAAGAATTCAAAAGTAAACTTTATGACATGGACATATCTCAAGAGGACTATGATCATGCATGTAAAGTATGGAACGATTTAGGATTTAGAACATTGGGAGAATATTCAGATTTTTATGTTAAATTGGATGTAACTTTACTATGTGATATAATGGAAGAATTTAGAAATACATGTTTTGCAGCATATGGATTGGACCCTCTTCATTCGTACACTTCACCTGGATTAGCATGGCAAGCTATGTTGAAAGAAACAAATTGTAAAATACAACTTCTTACTGATATAGATATGGTTATGATGTTAGAGTCAGGAGTTCGAGGGGGATTGACGCAAAGCGTTACACGACATTTCAAGGCGAACAACAAGTATCTGCCCGATTATGATGCATCAAAACCAACAACATTCCTGGGTTATTTTGATGCAAATAACTTATACGGATGGGCAATGTCGAATCCCCTTCCATATGATAATTTTAAATGGATAGATCCAGAATCGATTGGAAACATAATGGATATACCGAAGCATGGTGAAACTGGTTACATTTTTGATGTTAATTTTGAATATCCTGAACATCTTCATGATCAACATTATGATTTACCACTTCTTCCTAAGACTGAAATTTCCCCTACTGGAAGATGGCCAAAATTAATGATGACTTTAACCGACAAGTCTCGATATGTTGGACACTACTGGATGATACAACAAGCTTTAGACTTAGGATTGAGAATTACAAAAATTAATCGAGTACTACAATTTTCTCAATCTTGTTGGTTAAAACCTTACATCGACAACAACACAAGAAGAAGAGCCACCGCTACATCAAGTTTTCAAAAAGATTTTTTCAAATTAATGAATAACGCAATATTTGGCAAAACTTTGGAAAACAAAAGGAAACATAAGGATATCAAATTGGTAACTGATCCAGTAAAATTACAGAAATTGGTGCAACAACCAAACTTTGGTTCATCTATAATTATTAATGAAAATCTAGTTGTTATTTCCATGAACAAGAAGTCAGTTACAATGGATCGTCCTTTGTATCTTGGAATGTCAATCTTGGATATTTCAAAAACACATATGTACGAGTTTCATTATAAGAAGATGGTTAACTATTATGGAAGAGAGAACATTGGTATTGCATATATGGACACGGATGCACTAATTTACTGGATTAAAACAAATGACATGTATGAAGATCTACGCACCTTTATATATAAAGATGATTTCGACTTTTCCGATTATCCTAAGGATCATCCAAATTACGACTATGACAGAAATAAGAAAGTATTGGGAAAATTTAAAGATGAAACAAATGGTGTGCCGATGATGGAAATTGTAGCATTAATGTCCAAACTGTATTCATTTCAACTGTACATAAACGAGAGGAACGAACATCAAGTCACGAAGAAGGCCAAAGGAATAAAAACTTCTTTCCTGAAGAAGAACGTACAGTTTGAACATTATAAAAGATGTTTGTTTGAAAATGTTGAAACAACTGCAACGTTCAACACTATTAGAAGTTATAATCATCAACTATTTAGTGTCAAACAAACAAAGTGGGCATTAAGCTACAAAGATGACAAGCGCCATATTTTAGAAGATAAAATTAATACTTTACCATTCGGCCACTACTCTCTAAACCCTATCGACCAGTAAACCTATTCTTCGTCCTCTACCTTCTTCCTTTTTCCTTTCCGTAAAGAAGAGGGGACATGGCAAGCCCAATGCCATGTTCCCTCTTTTTTACACTAATATGAATTGGCCTTGACCTATATTCAAACTATATAAATGAGAATAAACTATTCTATGGATCAGTATTTTTACATGCGGTGTACAAGCAACATCTGAAGATGGAAAGTGTGAAGGACAAGATTGTAAATGAACTACATAAACCAGCAAGAAGAAGATTTCCAAGAAGAAGTACAATCATTAAAGGGATGAATGATCTTTATCAAGCTGATCTCATTGAAATGATACCGCACAGTAAATTAAACAAAGGATTTAAATATATTTTAACAATTATAGACTGTTTTACTAAAATAGCTGACGCTTTACCATTGAAGGATAAGACTGGTAAAAGTGTTACAAAAGCTATGGAAACCACAATACAAAGAAATAAATTTAAAATTAAACATCTACAGACCGATGATGGAAAAGAATATTTTAATAAAGACTTTAGAGCTTTGATGAAGAAATATCAAATAAATCATTATTCTACAAATTCTGAAGTTAAAGCTTCAATAATTGAAAGATTGAATAGAACATTGAAAGGTGCGATGTATAAACAATTTTCAAAACGAGGATCATATGTGTGGTATGACATATTACCACAACTTATAAAACAGTATAACAACAAATATCATCGTACCATTGGAATGAAACCTATCCAGGTAAACAGTGCTAATGCGAAAATTGTATTACAACGCATTAAAAATAATACAACACCGAAATTAGAAAAATTGCAACCAAAGAAGTTCAAGGTCAACGATAAAGTTCGTATAAGCAAATACAAAGGTGTATTTAGTAAAAGATATCTACCAAATTGGACTAATGAAGTATTTACAATTTATAAAGTGCAACCAACTATACCTGAAACCTATTTATTAAAGGATAACAAGGGTGAATTACTTCAAGGTGGATTCTACGGACACGAATTGTTGAAATCAACAGTTGGTGATGTATATCTTGTCGAGAAGATTTTACAAAGGAAAAAGGATATGGTTAAAGTCCGGTGGTTAGGGTTTGATAAAAGTGAAGACTCTTGGATTCCTTCAAAAGACTTAGTATAGTTGTTTAATAGCTCATTGTGTGTTTAACCTTTATACAAGATGGAGATTGTACAACAAAAAGATCGATTTAATATCAATAACATTGATGAATTGACAGTTGACAATGATAAGTTAAATCATGGAAAACATGGTGAATTACTACCAAATACGATAAGATGTCTAATAACTGGTCCTTCAAATTGTGGAAAAACTAATGTTGTTTTTAACCTTATAACTAATCCTAAAGGATTGCGTTTTAATAATATATACATTTTTTCAAAATCATTGCAACAACCAAAATATCAATTATTGGATAAAGTACTTGCAAGTGTACCTGAAGTGAATTTTTACAAGTTTAATGCCAGTGAAACAATTATGCAACCGAATGAAGCAAAACCATTTTCTATTTTTATATTTGACGATGTTTCTTGTGAAAATCATGACACAATAAGGAATTATTTTGCTATGGGAAGACATCATAATATTGATAGCATTTATATTGGTCAAACATACAGTAAAATTCCAAAACAACTTATAAGAGACAATGCAAATATGTTGATCATCTTCAAGCAAGATGAAACAAATTTAAAGCATATATATAATGATCATGTAAATGCGGATATGCCATTTGAAAAATTTAAAGAGATGTGTGGCAAAGCATGGAATAAGAAATATAGCTTTCTCGTTATTATGAAGGAAGAAGATATTAAAAATGGTAGATATCGTATAGGGTTGGATAAATTTGTATTTATGCGTTGAACTACCGATGCTACATCTAGTTACATGTTGAACTTCACAGTGTAAACATGCTGAATCAAGAAAAACTATTGAAAGAAATAAAATCACTCAGTGATTCTATTAGGATGAAGAATCGTGCATTGAGGATGGGTTTAAGTGAAAGAGAAGAATTTCTAGAGACTACATTTAAACCTATTACGGAACCTTTAAAACAGATATCAGAAACTATTGGTAAACCTCATTATGAAGGAGATGTTTTACTACCAGTTTCTAAACAAGAAGTACAAGCATTAAAAAAAGAAGAAGATGATGATTCATATACAAGTGCTAGTGAGCAAGAAGAAACAAAAGAAGAAGAAGAACCAATTGTTGAAAAGGAAGAAGAACAGCCAATACCAGAAGCAGAACAATCTATTCCAAATTTAACTCAATTGAGTAGCGATATATTACAACATGGACCTCTTGGAAGAAAATATATAATGAAAATGCTACATGACATGAAATCAAACCCGAATTTGAGTAGATCACACGTATACGGAGCAAGAATTGATGGGAATGAATTGAAGATTGGCGATTCAAAGCTTGAAATAACACAAGACGATTACATCATTATTGGTGAGCATAGATATAAAGGAACAAAAGGATTATATGAATTAATTTTTAAAAACATACCACTAAGATATTCATCCAAAGATTTAAGTGTTTTTAAGGAGATTCTACAAAATACTAACGCTCATAAAAGAAACTACTTAAAGGATGCAATGATTAATCGTTCACGTGCAACAAAATATAACATCGTTATAAAAAAGTTGTTTCCTCCACGAAAATTGCCAACATTACGTACTGCGCCAGCGGTGAGACAACCACTGAAAAGAAAATCTTTATCACTTATGGATTTATCACTTCTTGAACAACATAGTAAAAAGAGTAAAGGAGATACTTCAACATCTGGCAAAGGATTGATGAAAAATCTATACAATACGAATGTGATTTACTACAACGACATCAATAAATTGGTTGATAGAATGAGACTATTGCATGAAGCCATGGAAGCCGGTCATACAGGTTTAAATAATGAATGGGTAGCTCTGATTGACGAACTCAGGAATCGCGGTATAATTGTATAATTGTCCGCGGATATATAAGAATTGCAGGCGTATAATGTGTCAGTTCTAACATGAGCGTCGACAAGTTCGGACGATACTCCGCGTTAGGAGTGCAAGTTGGAGAAAACAGAAAAAGAAGTGGATTACCGCAAACACCTGAAGGTGACTATAACATAAATAATAAACGTTTAAAGTTTGTTAGAGATCCAGAAGAAGATGGAGATGCAACAAATTTAAAAACAGTTAAGGAGGTAACATCTACAAGTTTAAAACTCGACGACAACCAACTGTATGATGCAAAATCTCACAGGGTTATTAACGTTGCAAAACCAGTCAATAATGGAGATGTTGTTAATAAAGGCTATTTTCTATCTGCGATGGAATACGCTTTACTGTTGGAAAAGACTAAAAGTGGAAAAAGGTACAATGCTTTAAATTATAAAATAACTAATGTGGCAGATCCAACCGAGGATACAGATACAATCAATAAGCGTTATTTGCACTCTGTAATACCAGAAAAGAAAAAAGATGGATTTTCCTTCTATAAATATACTATAAACGATATTGGATATCCTAAAGAAGAAAGTGATGGTGTTAATATAAAATACATTAAAGATAATTGTATTTTATATAATGGTGCTGTTATTGATTGTCATGGAAAAGTGTTGTCCAATCTGAAAGATGGTTCAACTCCATCGGATGCTGCTACCGTGAGACAAATGAATGAAAGCTTGAAGAAAGGAACATCCGCTTTTGTTAAACAAAATCAGGTGGTGTCAAAGAAAGGTGATGAGTTTATGCAAGGAAGTGAAAAGTTTACCTTACTACAACTACAAAATGACAAGTGGGATGGAAAAAATAAAAGATTGTCAAATATAAGTTTAGGCACGGAAGAACATGATGCTGTTATTTTAACACAAGTACCACAACTATCAGCTACTGGTGTTAATTTTATATGTAAAGGTAGACGATTAACCCAAGTTAAATCTGGTAAAGATGATCAGGATTGTGCTGTTGTAAAACAAACTATAATTTTAGATAAAATAAATAACGTATATGATGGAAAAAATAGAAGAATATCTAACATATCAGCAGGAATAGCTCCGAATGATGTTGCTACTATTAATCAAGTTATAGCGACCTCTAAAAAGGATCCATCGGTGTATACATGTAATGGTAAACGTATCACAAATCTTGATAATCCTACATATGACAAAGATGCTACTAATATCGAGTATGTAACGAATCTTGTAGGTAATGTAGTTATTGATATGCATAATCATTTGATTAATACATCGATGAAACACAATAAAATCGAAGATTCTCAGAGAAACCAATGGATTAAAGATGAAATCATTGATAAATACTAGTAAAACTTATGAATATTTAAGTATGGAATACACAAAAAAGGATTCATTATCATAAAGTATTTCATAGAATAAAGACGTTGGTTACATAAAACAACATAATGAAGACCGTATCGCTCAGTCGTCGTCAAGACAGCGGCAAGAGAGGACGTGGTTTAACATCAGCTACATTATCCCTGCTCAGACGGATTCCAATTGGTGCTGTTGTGAATCGAACGATAGACGCTTTACCATACGAATTACATCTGCCCGGAGGTTATCAATATTGTGGACCTGGAACTAAGTTGGCAAAACGTTTAGCAAGAGGAGATCCTGGAATTAATAAATTAGATCAAGCTTGCAAAGAACACGATATAGCATATTCAAAGTATAAAGATTCAACAAATAGATCAATAGCGGATAAAATTCTAGCGGAAAAAGCTTGGCAAAGAGTAAAATCAAGTGACGCAAATATTGCAGAAAAAGCAGCGGCTTGGGCAGTAACTACAGCCATGAAGACGAAAGCAAAGTTAGGTGCTGGAAGACGTCGCAGAGGAAGACCTGCAAAAAGAAGCGCTCCCAAAAGAGGTGGAAACATTAAAAAAGGACATCGTAGAACTCGTAAGGCAAATGTAAAGAAGACTTCTGTTTGGCAAATGGTAAAAAACGGAGCAGGTTTATATCTAAGACCATACCGTGTGTACTAAATAGAAAGAATCAATTGCTAATTCCAAATAAAGCCTTAACAAATCATCAGTTAAATGATTATGTAAAATGTTTGAAAATACCATTTTTTCGAGGAGTTTTTATGAAAGATGCATTACCAACTAAAATATGGGAAAATGAAACTGGAATAGTAAATTTGGATTCCACCTATGGTCCAGGCACTCATTGGGTATGCTATAAAAAGCTCGGACAAACCATTTACTACTTTGACAGTTTTGGCAATCTACCACCGCCGAAAGAACTGCAACATTATTTTCGAAACTCCAAAAACATTTTTTACAATTACAAAAGAGAACAACCTAACAATACTGAAATATGTGGGCATTTATGTTTGGAGTTTCTAGCGAAGAGTGTCAGTCAGCTTTAAGATGTCATCGTATACAGTGTCACTGAGTGGAAATTCATCCACATTGAAAAGTACGCTGTTCCCAGCATTGCGTCTATCCAAGGAAAGATTATGGGAAGCGGCATTACTTGATTTAACTACCTACAACTCAATTCCCAATGTTACGGAAGGAAAGAACAATTTACTACATTATTATGAAACTAAGGATGCTTCAGGAAAATACTCAGAATTGAAAATAATTACATTTCCTACTGGAGCTTATGAAATCGATGATATAAACCAATTACTACAAAAACAACTCGGAGAAGAAAAGATCACCGTTAAAGGAAACAATAATACTTTAAAAGCAGAAATAACTTCAAAATATTATATCGATGTCAGCTTGGAAAACTCCATTGGCAGTTTACTTGGATTTACAGATACAAAAAAGAAAATCTTAACTCCTGGAACTACTCATTCAGGTGATACAACTGTTACAATATTGAAAGTCAATAGTATCGATGTAACGTGTAATATTATACACGGATCGTATAGAGAAGGAGTGAATCAGCATATTTTACATACATTTTATCCAACTGTGGCTCCCGGTTTTAAAATTGTTGAGAAGCCACAAAACTTGATATACCTACCGTTAAACACCAGTTTCATTTCAGACATCGTACTGAACATATTGGATCAAGACGGTCATAGTGTTGACTTTAGAGGAGAAACAATTACTATACGGATACACATCAGAGCAGCAACATAAAAGTCAACATGGGATTATCATTTAAACCGCAACGGAAGAGTCGGGAGCTCAGTAGCTCCTCGACATTGGAAGAGTTAACATCGGAAAACATTCGTTTTCTACAGAAGATTGGATTAAAACTTAACAGCGATGGATATCCTGGATATATCTCAAGGACCAACGTTCGACGAAACACTATGGGAGAAGGAATATCACACGCACAACCCTTACACTTCATCAAAATTAAACAATAACGATGAAATAAGGATCCCCATTCAACAACAAGATATTTACACTTTACCGTGTGAAAGTTACTTGTACATTGAAGGACGGGTATTAAAATTGGATGGAAAAACTGCTTCAACTGTTCCTTTTATAAATAACCCGATGGCATATCTTTTTGATGAAATAAGATATGAAATATCAGGGGTGACGGTTGATTCAACAAAAAAGGTTGGTTTAACAACGACATTGAAAGGATTAACATCATTAACACCGCATGAGAAGAATTCAATAGTCACCGCCGGATGGGTTGCCCCCGATAAAGACACTATAACACCAGCTTCCAACGGTCACTTTGATTTTCATGTACCTTTACGATTGCTTTTGGGATTCGCTGAAGATTACAAACGGGTAATAATAAATGTCAAACAAGAATTAGTATTACTCAGATCTTCAACTAATAAGGACTTGATACTTGCAGACCCTGCAACTACGGAAGATAAACTGGAATGGCAACTACAGTTGGATAAAGTTGTTTGGAGAGTACCTCATGTAAGATTGGCTGATGAACATAGAATCCTATTATTGAGAAAGTTGAAATCTGACCGTGATATTGTGATGCCATTCCGAAGTTGGGAATTTCATGAATACCCTACACTACCTCAGACAGAACGACAAACATGGACCGTCAAGACATCAACTTACTTGGAACGAGCAAGGTACATAATACTCGGTTTTCAAACTAAGCGAAAAGATGTTATCACTGCAAATGCTGGTCAATTTGATCACTGTAAAATAAAGAATTGTAAAGTTTTCCTAAACTCTCAATTCTTTCCCTATGACAATTTGAATGTCATGTTCAGCAAAAAACGTTTTTCTATTTTATACGATATGTATGCAAGATTTCAATCGTCATATTATGGAAAGACTAATACACCACTATTATCACCTGACCAGTATTATTCCAAGGCTCCAATAATTGTAATCGATTGTTCAAAACAAAATGAATCGGTAAAATCATCAAGTGTGGATATAAAAATTGAAATGGAATTTGAAGAACCAGTAGCGGATGGAACTTCGGCATACTGTCTAATTCTACATGATAAAATAGTTACTTACACACCGCTGACCGGAATTGTGAAGAATGTACTTTAAGAAGAATTGTACAACAACTGCAAATTTTTGAGGTTAGAATTATCTGCTTTAATTTTTGAGGTTAGAATTTCATTTGTGAAAGACAAGTTCAAAACAAACAATTATGTAATTGTATAAATTTCAAGGATTTACGAAAAATATAAAAGCGAGAAAATAATTAGTAGAAACTTCATTCTATCTTCAACCGTCGTATGGGAAACATCATTCGCAAGATGAATTCTACTAACGGAGAAGAAAATACACCTCTAATGGATGATAATAGTTCAGATATAGAAAAACAAGTTGAACGAGAAATGGACGAGTTCCTAAAATTCAACAAACATAAGAAGAGAGAAGAAGAAAAAGCTGAAAAAGAAGTAAAAAGGAAGAAGGTTGAAGTTAACATTACAACCAATATTTTAACAGAAGTATTTCTTCGGATTATCTACCCAATTTCTTCATGCATGACAAAAAGTATATCAGTTGGAATTTTAAAATCAATGGATTATTCACCAATTGTTATTTTAAATCATGGAAACAAAATGGTTACTTTCAGTGAAATTACTTGGGAATCTCTCATGAAACATTTACATCTTTTGGAGTGCTATTTAAGTAACAACACATTTGGAAGAAGAACAAGATTAAGTTTATTGGAATCAAATATTGAAGTTGATATAGTAAAACATCGTGGAGGACAAATTGTTCGCTTCAGAGATTTAACTACACATAATGTTAAATTATATTTCACTAAAGAAGAATTTTATACTTTAAGTTGTACTACCGGTCCCGTCACCAGATATTTGAAACAACTAATATTTTCAAGTGCAATAATTAAAGACTATCTAATTGATACATTGGACAAAAAACCTTTTGTTCCAATTTTATACGGTCCCGTGGATACTTCAATCTTTAATAGAATACCTCAAGAAGTTGAAATGTGGAGACAATTAAACAACTATCACACCAATTTTAATATTGATGAAGTGGCACAAGAAGTGAAAGAAGAAGAACAATCCTGTCTGTTATAAACATCGGCTCATTCAATTTTTAAGTCAGTTGTTAGTAAGACTTCATCATGAATAAACGGGTTTCGTTTTCTAATGCGCCACATATAATGGAAGTTAAAAGAGGTATAATTGAATTTCAAGCTTTCCGAGGAAATGATGGTAATTTTATTATTAAAGAATTAGTAATCTTGGACATGAACACATCAGTAGTTTATCATTATTTGTTCAAACCTCCAGTACCATTTAATAGACTAACAACTAAAGCGAAAGTTACAAACAAATGGTTGAACAAACATTTTCACAACTTAAGATGGGATGAAGGTTTCATTAATTATAATATGATGCCGCACATTATGAATCATTATTGCAAAGAGTTTAAAATTATCTACACAAGGGGATTGGAAAAAGCAAATTGGATACAATCATTTACAAGCAACGAAGTGATTAATGCAATAATTGATAAAGATTTCCAATGCTACTTCAACGAACTTTGTATTTCATCAAAAAGTTTTAAACATCGAAGGTCGCAGTGCGCTTTAAAGAATGCCTACCGCTTGAATAATTTCCTTCAACAAACTGGTGGGGGTAGTGTCAGTGGTGGGGGTAGTGTCGATTATAAAAGTGAGAGCGCTACCATGACACAGCATGAGTATTACTCAAACCTCCGAAGAGACAACATCTCCGACGGACATTCTTATTAACAAGAAGATTAACAACAACATCAATATGGCATCACAGAACTTACTTCAAAGTTTAGTTGATCAGTTCAACGCTCATTCTAAATCATCAATTCTACCTACGAAGAAATGTTCTGAACTAAAAGAAGAAAAACACTACATCATTCATACTATTAAGAAAATGGAAACTTCAGTAGGTGATGCTATAAATTGCACTTTGAGTGAGGCACCTTATACAATTGGTGATGAAGCAAAATTTCAGATCTTCTTACCAAAGCGCTTCATACAACTACTTCAAAATGAAGATCTTCGTATAATTCAACCCGGCGCACTCTATTTGGTATCACATGGACCCAGTGGAAACAACTCTACTGAACTTACAATTCATGTAACACCTACTACTGATTAATTTGTACATAACATTGTAAATATTTCTTTGTATTTGTTTTTTCAATAAATATGATATAAAACAAAACAAAAAATAAAAATAAAAAAAGCAACATATTGTAATGTCTTTGTACATTACAATATGTTGCTTTTTTTAAAAATTCCACAGGATGACCTTGACCCAATTTTGTATAATTATAAAAGGGGAAATGTACTTGCAAAATTCATCAGTCTACTGCTACCTTTCATACCGTACACATCTCGCTCTTAATCCCTGAATATAAAACTGCAACATGTCCCTAAAGGTTAAGTGTGCATCTTATGATACCAACACCATAACTACTTTTGAACAACTTGAAGATTTAACTAACGAAATGCGAGTTTTACTTACCGGTGGTTATCACTTAACTGTTGATGTTAGTGCTACTAATACAAGGATGTTCACTAAAACAAAATATTGCGATGATGAAATATTTATTTCTACACAACCTACAACTTCTTCATCGCCAACTGGTCAACATAACATCAAGTTCCAAAAGTATTACCAATGTTGAATAACTTTTGACAGACAAAGCTACAACTAAAGAATCACATGATCAATGTGAGTTAATAAAAAGGATGTGATACTTGTATAAATAATCATTCGCTTCTTAGCTCTCACCACGACAAGACCTATTTAAGAAAATGTTGTACAGAATGATGATTCAACTTGATGGAAAAATCTATGGAAAAGACTACAACACCATTGAACAAATGACCCAAGATTTAGATGTATTAACTAAAGAAGGATATCAAGCTAAATTAATTTTAAAATTTCCTGAAGTACATCCATTATCAACAGAAGAACTTGTTGCTATGGCTAAGGCGGAGAGAGAGAAAAAGTCTGAAGAAAACAAAGAGAAACAAACTTCCTAAATTTTAATAATCCTTACACTTGTAAGGTATAATTTTTTAAAACTCCATTTGGATGACCTTGAAATTACCCCTACCACTTTTCACAGTACATAAAACTCACTATTGAACACTATACACTCTTATTCTTTCACTGGACTCCGCAGCGTCAACATGGAAGAGCAAAAATACAAGTACAAACCTCGTTACTGTTGTGAACAACAGTGTACAGATTTAGGACCAATGATGGTGGATGGGTTAGCTTGTACTAAATGTGAATTCTTCGGATCTTGTTATTGCAAATGCAAAACAAAACAACTACCACCACCGGAATTGCGAACTTTCAAATTTTACAAATCAAGATATTTTCATACATGTTGTCCTCAAAGATGTTTCAAATTTCACCCTCTAGATCTTGCTCATTGTCAACGCACCAATTCTCATCAAGATGATTTTTGTACACATATGATAAAAAGATGTAAATACAGATCAGATTGGTATTCCGATCCTGTAGAACCATCAAATGTGTAATTTCAGTTTTACACTCTTTTTTAAAACTTCATTTGGATGACCTTGAGATTTCCCCCCACCACTAGTTCTAATTTTTATATAATATTAAATCATTCCACTTCCAACACTCTAACTAACAACATGGAAAACAAATTTATCAAATTTGAACATATAATAACTGACAGGGAGGAGATGGAAGAATTGTTTCAAAACTTACTTTCTGTCATTGACGAATATCCTATAAGATGGTTCAGAATTGTAGTTCAATATTTAAATCCTGGTGAATTGTTTTCTTCATCAAGTGAAGAAGATGAAACAACTACTTCGGTTCAAATAATTGAATTAAAAGATGGAGAAGAAGAACTAAACGTTTTATTCAATCATAAGCTCAAGGTTCCCTATATAAAAGCCCCCTCCCTAGACAGCCCCCCTCCCTAGACGCCTGCTCAAGGTCACCATTATATAAGCCCCCTCCCTATGCGCCGATCCTCATTCCATCACCGACTCTCCAATAATGAACAACTCTCCATTGGCCCGAATGAATTCTAGTTTTGAAATAAACTCTAAAGAAGAGTTACAAGACATTTTTAATATTTTACAAGAACTTGTAGATAATTTTACAACCATCAAAATGAATTTGGAAATAACATACGATTGTCCTATTTGTGATAAGATTGAAAGTTCGGACGAAGACAGTTTACTAAATCTAACTCCTGCACCATCTGACACTACTGATGGTAATAATGAACAGCAAAATATTTCCCCCACCACTTCTTTGTAATTCTTCGTTCCCCCCACCACTTCTTTATTTAACTAACATTTCTCGCTTTCACTTCTCATTCCGTCTTCAACTTTTGAACTATCAACATCACTTGTTTTAAAATTTCAAACACTACAAAATCATGATGGATATGATGGATGAAGTTCCCTTCATAACTAGAATGGAAGAGGATAAATTGAAATTAAAAATTAAACGATTGGAAATAGAACGAGAAAACCAACTCGAAATGTTACGTTTGTTCAAGCTTTTCAAATACATCATCTGGGGACTCTGCGTTTACCTTCTCATCGTCGTTGGTGTTTGCATTTACAACTCTGTAGTTCATCACAAAAGTTCAACTTGTTTAAACTCTGCTGTTACACATTAATTGTATGTTCACAAATAAAATTCAAAAGTTACTTCAACCTATCCCACTATCACCAACTAGTTCAACTTTGAACTATTTCTGGTGGTAGTTGGATAGGCTTTTTTAAAACTTACTCTGGATGACCTTGACATACTTTCCAAGCCCCAGTTATAACTGTTAAATTTCAGTTTTGAATTAACTCTTAATTCATGCCCAATTCTACTTCAAATTCAGGGCATATGCTCTCGCCATCTGCACCCTGCAGCTGCCCTGGCAGCTGACACCATCTGACCCCTGCAGCTGCCCTGGCAGCTGACGTCACTTCCGGTTTAGAAGTGGCTTTTTCCCACTACTGGCACGCCGCGCGCCGCACATGGACAGCGGTGGGCGGCCACTCCTGTGCCGTGGCGGCGGCGGCGGTACTTGAGGGAATAACTAACAGCTTCGGGTTACCGGCGGGGAACATGTTTGTTTACCGACCGACGCACTCTGTAAATCTTTAATGCTAAG